>BLKR01001435.1:50000-289531 GCA_011170035.1 Teleogryllus occipitalis | reverse complement strand
AAATTCACTAAAGTTATTATTTATAATTTAGTGTTTTATAATTTTGACATCTCATATTTTGTTACCATTTTGTTACCGGAAGAGGTGGCTCAGAGCATCATCTGATGTCACTGCAGTGCCTCTGACCGGGAGGTCCTAGGTTCGAGTCCCGACTGTGGCAGGATTTTCGACACTTGCTTGTGAGCTTGGTGGAATTTAGTCGCTGTCTGGAGGAGAATTGTAGCGGCCGGCTGATCTGATTGGTTGATTCCGTGGTTTCTCCCATCAACACTAGGGGAATGCCGGAACAGTACCCTAACAAAAGGGCCACAAATCGCGCGCGATTTTTCCTTACTCTTCCTTGTCCTATCCTCACCCTTACTTACACACACATGCACTACACCACCACATATGCCGGCAGACCGGTTGGGAGCTTAGATATTGACACAGCTGGGGCGGTGACCAATTAGTGGGAGATACCTGGTTGGGAAAAACTCCGCTGGGAAAACTCCGACAGGAAATTCGGCGGAGGATCTTACTATCCAGGGGGAGATGAGCGCCACCTCCTAAGATAAAACATGGACTACATTTACGGGACTAATGACCATAGCAGTTGACGCGTTCGAAATAATCAATCATATTTTGTTTCCATTTGTTTAATAATAATAAATATTTTACTATTATTCGTTGTATGTTTACATTTGGGTTATAAAAATATTAAATTACTTCTTATAATAATAATAATAATAATAATAATTATTATTATTATTATTATTAGGTCGCACTGTTATGATACTGCTTTCTAGTTGCGATTTACAGCAAAATATGTTAAGAAGCGGTGCGGAGCCCGGGGCGGGGGCGGGGTTCGGCTCGGCTTTCTTTCAGGCGCGGCAGGTACAGCATCCCTACGTCGAAGTCCTTAAGCATTTTCACGAGATTTAAAGGCCGTACTTCTTTGCATTTTACTGGCTTCATTTTAATCCGCTTCAGAAGTTATATTTGTAGGTAAATTGCTTAGAGTAGATGAGACGCGGATATAATCCCCAGGACACAAGGACGTCCACGTATGTCGGTGCGGCTTCGTGATTACGGGCTGCAGGAAAATCTGTGAGTGTGGCGGAGTTGAGGGAATTTCTTTTATGGTTCACATATGTGATCTGATCACCTGAGTTCGTATTTGTCAAACATCAGTTCGTAAATATTAAGGTCGTTCTGCCAATGGCGTGCATTCAATCCCAGCACTGATGGGGTAAGCAGGAATGAGAATTTAACGAATATTGATAATTAAAATTAAGATGAACCGTATGTCACTTGATCAAAAATATTGACCCACTGTACATTCTACTGCGATCTTTGCGCCGGCCCACTGTGCAACCCCCGCTGTGAGACCTTCGCTGGGACTCGGAACTGCGAGCATATCTTATCCAGTGGGCCAGGGACAGGCGGCGATCGTAACAGATAATGTACTAATCCCAGCTAGCGAGGGATAGATGACGTTACTCTCCTTCCTTTACTTCCCTCATCTGCCTCGTGATCGCAGTACTCCCCGCCAGAGAGTAAATGGGAGCAAACAAGGCATCTCACATTTAGTCCTAAGCCAGTGCTACCACAATTCATCATTCCTTTAAATGGCATGATTTGTCATATAAATTACTGTAGTGTTTGTCGAGATTATGACTTATATAATGAATTTGGGGCACATATTTCTCTCTCTCGGTGTAATAAGAGAACCAGAATGTTCCTAGAAATTTAATTAATTATTATGAGGTATTTTGTTCTAACACGTGATCAGAAGTGGAGTCTGCAAAATTGCTTGAGTTTTTTGGGAGAGCATCAGGCGATGATTCGGGTTGACAACAAGACTCCTTCCGCCCTTTTTAACCTCGAAACTAGAGAAATTTTGAAAGCCAATTATTTAAGAACTATTGGTTTACCTCAACGTAAGAATTATTGAGCATGGAAGAAGTTGTCAGTATCACCTTGTCTGGGCGAAAAGAAATCGTTTTCTCTCGTAATGCGGGCGTGCAGTGTTATTACGCGGAGATCGCGCGCCAATGCGTTGTTTTCAGGAGACTGCAATTCTGTGCTAGGCACGTTACCAACCGTCAAAGCTAATTTTTATTGCAGCCAAGATGTGGATTACTTAGCTCATTTACTGACCAGGCGATCCTTTGGGAAACCGCTCTGCTGAAGATTCTCAAACAATTGACTTTCGTGGCGTCTTATTTGGAAAGGCATCGGATTCTCTGAATTTGTCGACAATACGAAATGCTATCTCTGGTCGCTTCCCAGTAGCTGGCGCGATCATGCGAGCGTCTTTGAAAGCAGTTCAAATCATCAAAGCAATTCAGTCCTTCCAAAGTGTTTCATACGAATAATGTGTTGCCTTTCTCTCTGGAAGATCGCCCCGGGTTTTTAAAGAATAAGTCCAACGCGGGACGTTTAAAATGTATACCCTTTGCTGTTAATTAGCGACAATGAATTGTTATAAATTACTAAATTCCGAGTACGGTGCTAACTTTGAATTAATTTTGGCCACCTATATGCTAACACACTAGATTCCCCGAATTTTCGAATATTATACCGTACCCATAAGAGTCTCAGTGTGCATGGCAGGACTGAGTGATGTGAAAAGAATAAAACCTATGGTCGTAATAGAACTAGTGAGAAAAGATTATCCATTTTAACCTCTTGAATCATCACTGCTTGAGGATGTAAGAAACACACATTCATTTTTCAGTATTTTGCTAGTCAAGAATGAAGAATGGAGATAAGTTTCCATTGATTAACGCAACATTTGTAGGAAGCAGATATACTTTTCGTGTTCTGTAAGTCACTATTCACTTTTTCGTCCATGAAAATTCATCTTGTGTGATAAATTGCATGTTGGAATTGTTTATTTTCAAAAACAATTAGTGTTGCACAGATGGGGTAAAGAATCTCCTGTTGCGCGACTGTTTTGTATACGGTCGGAGAGGGGAATGCTGGTTGGTCGCTAGCAGCTAGGGTATAAAATGTAATCATCGCACACCCCTGTGTTATGCGTTCTTTATATTTTTGCCTAAGTACATCGCGTAGGCCAACTCGGCCATCCAAACTCTGGACTCCAGAAAATCGGCCTGTCCACATGCTCACTTCCAGACGTACAGTTACGTCGGTACTCATTTATGGTGGCGGGTTTCAGCAGTCTGTTAGTGCGCGGAGCGGAGCAGAGCGCTGGGGCCGTTTTGGGCGGGGGGCGGGGGCGGCGTGCCCCGCGCCACCCGCAAGTGCGCACGCCTCGCCGGAAGCAACGGGGCCTGTGGGCGGGGCGGGGCGGGGCGGAGCTGGGCAGGCGGAGACGGGCCGGTGCTCATTAGACACGCGAGCCGCTGCACCGGGAGGTGGAGGGGGGAGGGAAACGGAGGCGGAACCGGTCGCCGGGTCTTTCGCTCAGTTCGGCTCCTCATTTCTGGACGCACAACGCGAGAGCGTATGTTGAAAAGCGCTTTATCCCCGTTATGAGTGGATGTTACTTGATGTCAAGATTCAAATTGCAATACCAAATGAGCAAGTCAACTGTGGTCTTCTTTTTTCATTCATCCTTGTCTTTTTCCCTTTCTAAGGAGCTGGGGTAATGGGGGCGGGCTCATTTTTATTACTTTTCCGCACACTCCATTTTCATATTGATTTGGCGATGATTTTAGAGCCGAATGCCCTTCCTGGCACCAATCACAAGGAACTTACGCACGTTACACACAGACCACACACGAGTTTACAATTAGTAGGATAATCGCGCCATCACGAAACACACACAACTATTCCTGGATTCGAACCCACGATCCTTTGGTCCGAGCCGAGTTAAAAATTAGCTATTTCAACTCATATTTTTCCCGTTGAGATGTACCTACAGAACGAAAGTATAAATTCAATCCAAACTGAATAGAACTAACACATCTCTCTCAGTTTTGTAAAATAAATGTTGGGGATCAAGTAAACGAACGGTATTTCTAGACCACACGCAAATAAGGGAATTTCATTTAAAAATTAGTTATTGTCATGACTTCTATCACATGCATTTGCTGTTTGGCGCATGCGAATTGAATTGCTTCCGATATTAAACGGGCGTAACAAAACACATTTCTTTGTTTTTTTTCTTGTAATTTTTTTCAAGAATCTATTCAGGATTATTCCTGTCTGACAACACATATATAAAATTAATACATAATATTATTAGATTGATGCCTTTGAAAACTTGAAAATACTTTCTCAAAATTGCTCAATATTTTGCAGTCTTGCAGGAAGATTCAAGGACGCACATTCACGGCTCTAACAATTTGCAATACGTGAAACTTTTGCAAAGTTTCCGTGACGGGGAAACACTCTGGAATGATGGAACACACTTAAGGAACATTGACCTCAGTTAAGAGGAGTTGCGGTCATCTGACGCAGAACTGTCGGTTGCAACTCTTCCATTACTAAAGTAATTGTATTCCGTTGCCTTCCTGTAAAGCAAATCTCAATGCATGTTGAAGTTGCTTCCCATCCGGGCTCAGGCTGAGCTTTCTGCTCGAGGGGAGGCAGCGAAGACAAGGTTGGCTCGTTCGCGTTGCCTAAGCCACGCTCCGAGGCTTCAACCGCAATGCTCCAACCTGGGAACCCTGTGATTTCCTGAATCGAAGGCAGTCACGCGAAGTGCGCTGCTACCTCAGTCGGAAAGAGCTCGCACGGCCTCGCCATCCTCGCCGCTCCCCGCCACCGCGCTGTCCCGCCATCCTCGTGATCCTCACCATCCGCGCCTATTCACCGTCCCCTGTCACCAAGCTGTCCCAGCCGTCCTCACCGTCCCCGCAGTTTCCGCCGCGGCAGCCGTCTCCGCCATTTCCTCAGTCCCCACCGACTCCGCTGCCGTCTTACTGTCCTCGTGGCCCCAACTGGCTCCGCCATTATCGTAGTCCCAACCGTCCCTGCCGTCCTCACCATTTTAATCGTCCCTGCTCCCCTCACCATTCGCGCCTATTCACCGTACCCTGTCACCAAGCTGTCCCAGCCGTCCTCACCGTCCCCGCAGTTTCCGCCGCGGCAGCCGTCTCCGCCGTTTCCTCAGTCCCCACCGACTCCGCCGCCGTCTTACTGTCCTCGTGGCCCCAACTGGCTCCGCCATTATCGTAATCCCAACCGTCCCTACCGTCCTCACCATTGTAATCGTCCCCGCTCCCTACTTATGGCAGCTTTTATCAGGTAACAAAGAACACAAACAAAGTATATTCGTCCTTGCAAGTCCATGAAATAATGCTCCGTAAAGAATGATTATGGTCCAGATTACGTCAAGTTTTCACCTATAAAAAGTGTTAGTTTAACCTCTAAAATTGTTTTAAAATATTCATGTATTTTATTTTCGAGCAGAAAACGTCACAAATCCGTCAATTCTTTTGACATGGCCACGGCTCGACGGAAGAATGATACAAATCAGCATCAAAAAAATTAGAATTCAAAAATTAGAATTATTTTCATAGAATGAATTTTTTGTCTGGTACAGAACCAGAATTTGTACATCGGACATTTTATTAAAATGGCGAACGGAGGAGAAAGTATCGAATAGCAGCCAGTGACGGTCCACAAAATATTTCAGGGTAGGGTCATTTGAGTTCAGACCCAGATTAATATTTTTGAAATATATTTCTTAATTGTTAGCATTAACAAAAAGGTAAGAGCTTTTTCATAATGAGAATTCTGCTTTGGATGTAATGGGATCTACATGTGGTAATTATTTTTAATAAATTGAATAAATGTTTTTACAAATTGGTCGCTTGGCGGAGCATGTCCCCGTAGCCCCTCGTTTGATCCACTACTGGAAGCTATAGGAACCAGTCACTTAGAACACACGATGTGTCATGTGGGATCCTAGTGTCTTTTACTTTGTGCCTGTCCTGCTGGCACATGCGCAATGTTAGGGCTTGCCACATGTACAATGGAAGGTCACCGGAAACTGACGTATTCGTCAGCAGTTCACTCTACTATATCAACCCACTCTTGCATAAGATTCTTATGCCAGCGTCCTCCGTTGATAAAAATGGTCATTTTTGGATTTATAAAAATGGTCAAATTTGGAAATATCAGCTCTTTTATCTAAAAATACTACTGTAATACATGTATTATTGCTGTATGTAGCAAGTATACTAGTTATGTACACTTATCTATAGAAATGGTGAAAATAATTTCCGGATGTGAAAGAAAACATTAAAACAATCATCCACAAAACGCGAATTCTGACACCACGTTTTAGAGTAAGAGATTTTCTATATACTGAAACAATATTTATCCACTATTTAGTTGTCAATGCCCCACATCAGATTTTTCTGTCGAAATATCGTCATTTTCCGCTGCATTGCAATACTTTCTCTTCACTTCGTACGTAGGAGAACGTAAAACGAAGTACCAGATTGGGAATTTTGCAATAGCAAAACACTCCTGTCACAACGGCGCAACGTGTTCGGAGAAAACATTGCGCAAAACGTTTTAGCTTATACCACGGTAGACGCTCTTGTCATTGTCGCTGAAGGTACAGTAGTGATTTACCCCTTTTAGTTCCACGCTATGCAAAAATTCCCTATTGAATATCCCCGCCGCCTGGCGTTCACTCAATCACTGTGCCCTGCAGCGGTTGACCTCCCCCTGCACTTCCGGTGGGGCGCCTCCCTTCCGTTGGCCCCCCCTCCCCCCACCCGTCGCCGTTGCTCTCGGTCTCTCAGCGCTCAGCAGCTGACTGTGAGACGTGAAAGAATGTCAGAGGAACGTTACCGGTATTTCTCGTCACAAGCGGAAATATCGAAATTAAGAAGGGTGAGTTGATAAAAGCCCGAGGGGGGAGGGAGTTTGGTTGCAGCTTCGCAGAGCCTGGTTCGACGACGAGAAACTTAACGGACATTAACGATGTTTTACAAGAATGAAAGATGACGAGAAGCTTCTGTACATGTAGGTCGTCATTGTTTTCTCCTTTTACTATTTCGCCTAACTACGTTTGCGTAGTAATGAAAAAGTGTTGAAATGTAGCACAAATCGGCCATGTTTCGACAGAAAAACTCGTATTGCGAGGTCCTGGTAACAAAACGTGGATAAATCTTGATTCTTTATAATAAATTACTTCCTCTAATACGTCGTGCAGTCAAAATCCAAATTTTGTGGGTTCTTGATAGCGAAGAATCGAATGACGGCAAAACGCCCGTCTGTCCGTCCGTCTGTTGTCAAGGCTAGCGTCTAAATCGTTCAGAAGATTTTCTCCAAAATTGGTATTTGCTAATCAGTCTGAATGAATTCAAGGCTCAACAAGTTTAAACAGGATATTTTTATTTCTGGGGGTAATTTACGCACATGAAGCCTCAAAAGCATTTTCAATTTTTTTTTGAAATATGACTCCAATTTTTTCATTAAATATGTTCCTCGGTTAGACTAAAGAAGGCTTGAAAATGGCGCAGGTCTCATTTTCGTACAATCGCTGAATTTTCGAAGTTTGCAAAATTTCAAATTTTCTTTGGCGTCTTCCTACAACTACAATATTTAAGACAGAAATGTTTAACTAAATGAAATCTGTTATTCAGAAACAGATATTGAAATAAATTTCTATAGGTTTTTTCGAAAATATGAGTAGTTTTCGCGAAATATTGCGTGAAATATAGGCAATTTTTAAACAATTATTTTCACAAAAATTGCAGCAATTTTTTGTTTCAATTTTTTCTCACACATTGAACAAAGAACGTTTAAAAATGGTGCAGGTCTCATTTTCATTGAACAAACTGAATTTACGAAAATTGCAAAAGAGAAATAATACGAGGAAGTGTATTTTGTTTTCGTTTCGTTTCGCTTTTGTTCTGTTGCTGCTGATACTTTAACCTTGATAGAAGGTGCATATCGATGGTCGTGAAGAAATCTCATTAACAAATTCGTCTTACGTATTTTTGTAACATGACTTAACTTTCGATCACTTTTCATCAACTATTTTCTTTAATAGAAATCTTTATTGTTGTTGTCAGGAACAACAATGGATAGATATTTTGAAAAATGTAGTAAATTTTGCACTACATTCTTCTGACTCGCTGATATAATAATCGGATATTGTTTAAAGGCAATAAACAATCCCGAACCCATTCTGAGATGAAAGCTAATTCTATATTTTTAAATGCAAAAAATAATCTAGCGACTGAAGTATAACAAAATAACATCGATTTTTCCATATTTAATGCATTTTCGAATCAATTATCAATTGTGGATGCAAACACTGCATCCACAATATTTGTTGGTAGTTTTCATAATATTTTTTTAATTCTAGTACCCCCCTCAACTTGTAATTACGGACATTATGAAATATTAAATGTAAAAAATGTTCATGCCAATGAATTTTCAAATCACAATTGATGTTTGTGGTCTTGAATCGCTATGAACGGCAGCTAGAGGAGTAGCTGCGCTGCCAACACGGCGACAGTGGCCTTGAGCCCCGGAGTAGAAGTGTCTCGAGGGAAACTTGTCGGCTTCTCATTTTCATCAGGGTTCGAAATGCTGTTTGATTTATCTGAACGTCTGCATGCGTAAATCTGTACCGAGTACACATTTTGAAAGACGTGTGGCGTGAGTATTTAATGTTTCCGAGCACGTCATCTACTTTCACCATTAGTCCCATGACTGTAGTGGATTTTAGACCCGGAAGTTGGCGGTGTTCCTCCCCGCCGGAAAGTAAGATCCGGCACCGACCTACGCGTCGGCTAGCAGGTTTTCCTCCTAATTTTCAGATGTGATACCTGAAAACATGAGAAGCCATACATTCCACATTCATATGGTGAAAACTTCCATGTCGTACGTGGGACTGGAACACATAGCTGCATCGCATACTTGAACTCCAAATCCTGGGAGACGAACATGTAAGAGTCCGTCAAAAGGCTGGATTTATGGGGAGATTGAAATTTCTGAGAGCGTCCTGATCTCAGGGACATTTGGGCACCTTTCATCTGCACTGTCAAGTGTTACATCGAATTTTTCAAATATATGTATCAATACATTCATTCGTGTTAACAGATCAGTAAGAGCCTCGTCTGAAGTGGTATAATATTGAGTCATTTGTATTTCAGTTGAATAACAGAACATGGGCAAGGCTTGAACGTGAACAAGCCCTTAACTTAACTCCGAATCTGTTTCAAAATGAACCAGGAAGTGGATGCCACGGCTGTACTTGAGGCGTTTGGTCGTAAATAATCACAACTGACATATTTCACTTTTCACAGGCAAATGCGATGTGGAGTCGAGGTATTATCCGTAAATGAGAGGCACGAAAAGCGTTATGGTTACAACGCTTTTTGATACCCGTCCTTGAAATAACTTTGAATACAGACAGAGCTACTTCCTGTACTTCATTAATGTTAAATTCCATCCATGTCAGGTACCATTATTCTCATACAAACGTCTCATTTCTTCTTCTTCTTCTTCTTCTTCTTCTTCTTCTTCTTCGTTGATCTGTCTTACGACAGATTTCGACTGAATGTTCTCCAAAATTTTATATCCTATGTTTCTTTTGTTCATATTTCCTTCCATTTCTTGTGCCATCGAATATTCCAATATTTTTCTTCCCCTTTTTATCTTTTCCATCTACTTTGCTTTCCGTTAGTGCTTTTTGCAAACAATTTCGGAGCACAATCTGGCCCTCCCAATTCACCTTCAATTCCTAATTAATCTAATGCGTACTCACTCTATGGCGCCTTAACCAGGAGCAGACGAACGCCCATTCTGGTTCTTCGCAAAGCAAGATGATCTCCGCCAGAATTCTTGAAACTTTCCTTCGCCCCCGTCCTGGAATTTTGCGCCCTGGGGCAGCGCTGGCCCCTTTATCCCAAATAGAAAAGCAGGACTGGTCGGGTGCCGGGGGCTCTTCCGGGGTGAGGGGACCGGATGCGCAGGGCGCGAGGGCCCGGCCCGACCCCGCCCCTCCCTACCTGGGGGGGCTCGTTCCCCGAAAGGGACCGGATGTGCACGCGGTGCAGGGTGTGCCAGATGCCCTGCCCTGCCCTGCCCCGCATTCCAAGCAAAGAGCGCCGTTGTTTGCTACTTTATTTAAAGAGCATCAAAAGAGTCAAAAGGATGTGACGTATGGGGTAAATGTAATATGCTCACGTTTTCTTGAACCTCCAAACCCCTACACTTTTCATACACTTCTCTACACTTCATGATACGTAGTTGGATTCTGAACAAGGGTAACAATAAGCGTTGTTGCCATTTGAAAACTAGAGAAGGTCGCTCCCGAGTAATAGAAAATGTACTTGTATTGGCGCACGAGCTAGTCGATTGCGCTTATAGTAAACTTCTGCAGACTTACATTTTTGGCTCATTATTTCATTTTTTAAATTTTATTTTATTTTGTTTTACGTCAAAAAAAAACAGTTAAAAACTGCGTATGACGTGCTATGGGGAAAAGTGAATTGTGTGCACATTTTCAAAATTCTGTGATCCCTACACTAAGTCATATACTACTTAAATTTTGAATTTTTGAAAGGGAGAAAAAAAACTCCCATGTAATAAAATCTATTTTCAAGGTTCACTAAATCCGATGACGTCAAAATTAAATAGAATTTCTCCACAATGGTTAATTTTATTAATATAAAGATACAACAAAATACATTAACAGCACACCATCCGAAAATTTCAATATTTCTTTGACCTTAAAAAATCAATTATTTTCAGTAGTTTACTTCGTTTATTTTTCATTATCCCTTTCTCTAGATCCTTCTCCAGAGTTCGTGGTCTTTCCATACTTGATTCTGCATTGCCCACTGTGTATTGATCCAAGTATCGTAATGCAGTCTTGACCCCCTTCAATGTCTCTTGCACTGTTCGAACACTGTCCCGCTCTCTGAAGACCCTTTTACCCTCTCCGAAGGCCCTAATGCATACGAGATCCTTTCGGTCGCGGCATGGTGCAAGCAGCTAATGAAACTCATCGCTGAAACATTCCGGGTTCGCTACCTTCACCTCATGGGAGACTTCTTGGATTGTGACCTTTGGCCGACAATATTTTTTCCAAGCTGCGTGATGTTGGAATTTCTGGCACTAAGGCGATATATTTTTTTCCAGGAGGGAATTAATTTCCAGAATGTATTTTCTACGTTCACTATAGCCGAGATTCAGAGCCCACTATAACCGAATCTCCTTGTGCTTATTGGTAATGTAAGTGAAACGGGACCAGTGACTTAGATTGACTATAACCGAGAGTTCACTACATCCGAGTTCACTATAACCGCAGTCGACTGTACAGATTTTATTCTATAGTATTGCTAAAAAAATACAAGGGATATTATTCCGACCCTGCTTCTCGCGAAACTAGTAACAGAGTAACTGAAGTCACATATATATTCTGAACCAAAAGAAGTGATCATCTCAGTATTTGCCCATTGGATCGAAACCTGGTTGAGATTTTTTTAAATATCCCTTCCCTAGTCTGTCATTTGCCCGAGGCGTAGTTGCAGATATTGAGTGTTGGCTAAAGGATGTCCCCGGATAAGATGGTGGAATGTTCCCCTAAACCAAATGACATATGAGTGGTTACATTATAATTCTAACATAAAAATAATATTATTAAAAAGTTTCTTAGCTCTCCTCCCACCACCCATACCTATCTACGGCCAAAAAGGTGATTTTTTAATTTTAATTTTCTGGGCAAATTAATACTATTTTATTTGACTGAAAAATATGATAAATAAGAAAACAATTTATACCATCAGAAAAATATGTTTTGATATTTTTTACACCAAAATTCAAACACAAAAAAATATTTTTTAAAAAAATAACAAAATAACTTTTCACCATCTTGCCCGGGGGTAGTCTTTGTGCACACAGAACTCAGGTGGTCTATTACATCTTTTTTTGTGGTTTCCCCTCCGCTGTACTCAGGAGGAGACGGGAATTTATTTAATTTGGTGTAGAGTATGCTTCGGCTTAACGGTTTACCGCATCTAAGAGGGAGCTTTCCTTAATAACTAACTAAAACTAAATTAATTTTAGGTTAATCTAATTGTATAGTTAATAAATAAGCGCTTACACATACCTTAAAAACAAAAAAATAATACAAGTGTTCTTGCTTCTTTCTTGGACACTTTTTATTCACACAACATTCACACATCACGTTTTTCATTCATACATCATTCATAATTATTTCCTTATATACATAGTAACCATTCATTCATTCCATTCACTCACACTGCACTACACTATTGCATTTTATGATCGATGACATACTCTACATTCGTCATTTATATCCGCGTTTTCTATGTATTATTGTGGTTATTACAAAAATAAGAGAAAATCTTTCTTGAAATTGGGGAACATCAACATTCATATATTATTGTTGTTTATTGCATTAACTCCATTATAAAGTTACAATCAGAACGTTTTAAAAGCTCTTTCAATTTCATTAGGTGATCTGCGATTCTGCAAATCATGGTCATAGAGTGACCTGCGAAAAAAGAGAGATCACGTAAAGAAGAAAAGACAAGGGCTTCTGAAATCTTGAGATTGTAATTTTTAAACGAAATTTATGCAATAAAGAAAATTATGTTACAAACTTTGCGTGTCCTCCGTTTCTCAGGAAGAGGTTTTTTTATTATTTACAAACCCGGACAATCCTTTGAAACACTTGAGTGAAACATATGAGTGATAAGGTTGGCTGTGTTGCAGGCGAGGCGGCGTGCTACTTCAGCATCGAACTGCAGGGCCAGTTCCTCATGCAGTCGGCCGTGGCGCAGGGCGGCGCGGGCGTGGGCGTGGGCGGCGCGGGCGGCGGCGCGGGGGCGGGGGGCGCGGGCCTCGCCGCCGGCGCCACCGCCGCCTCCGTGCGCTACTCGCAGGTGAACATCACGGCGGAGGCCATCCCCATCTGGGGCCAGTGCCACCGCCGCCTGGGCTCCAACGTCATCCTCCTGGACAGGTGCGTGCCGTGCCGTGCCGTGCCGTGCCGTTGCGTCTTCTGCTCTTCCTCTTCTCTTCCTCTTCTCTTTCTCTCCTCTTCTCTTTCTCTCTTTCTCTTTCTCTCTTTCTCTTTCTCTTCCCTTTCTCTTCTCTTTCTCTTCTCTTTCTCTTCTCTTTCTCTTCTCTTTCTCTTCTCTTTCTCTTCTCTTTCTCTTCTCTTTCTCTTCTCTTTCTCTTCTCTTTCTCTTCTCTTTCTCTTCCTCTTCTCTTTCTCTTCTCTTTCTCTTCTCTTTCTCTTCTCTTTCTCTTCTCTTTCTCTTCTCTTTCTCTTCTCTTTCTCTTCTCTTTCTCTTCTCTTTCTCTTCTCTTTCTCTTCTCTTTCTCTTCTCTTTCTCTTCTCTTTCTCTTCTCTTTCTCTTTTTTCTTTCTCTTTCTCTTCTCTTTCCTTTCTCTTTCTCTTTCTCTTCCTCTTCTCTTCTTTCCTTTTTCGTTTACTTTTTCATTTTTCTATTATATACCATTCTTCCTTTTTCGTAGCCCTCTTATTCTTCAGCTTCTTTTATTCTTTTTTTGCAGTTGCTCTATTCGGACGACCATATATTTTTATTAGAAGCGCAATGTACTGCAAAAGAAAAAGATACGTGGATTACCACAAAACTCGTGGGAACTAATTGTTCCATGATTATGTGAGGAAGACACGAAATTTTGAAAGACGCAATTGAATCACAAGATTAGCGAATGTTTGTTGAATAGAAGTTTGAAGTATAGAAGATAAGAATCATTGTTCGATACAAATGTGTTTATTATTATAATTACGTGTAACACACATACTCAAACGCATTCATCACATTTGCATGTTTCATATTCGTCCGCGGGCACAGTCATGGTAGGGAGAACTTTTTATGGGAGAAAAATGATTCAATTTGGACGACCTCCTGACCAATGTTTTAACAAATTTCAACTTGCTGTATAAAACACAAATACCATAGTCTCGACTCTGTCCTTCTAATACAACAGGGAAATATCCTGCAAGGAAATTAGGTACGCAAACAGCAAACTGAAAGTGGATATGAGAAACATAAATGTTACTGATTTCATTTTAATTTTCTCGCAGAAACATTTTTGCCGGCCATGCTCTAAACCTTAACGTTACCGGAAAACGGGAACTCGCTAGCAAACTCACAAAACACATTATTTTACATCCTCGGTGAAGTCTCAAATGTTTCAGTTTAAAATACCCGAAGTCAATTACGCGAATATGGCTAATGGAGGATGAACTGATCATATGTTTATAGGAAATGTTTTACTCACAAGAAGAAGAAAAGTAAATTATAAAAATTTTAACGTATCTTCATTGGTCACTTAAGCGCCGATTTGCAAATGTCTGATCCATTTAATCGCTGTTTCCTCCTGCGCTGCTCACCAGTGACCGCAGACTTGACCTTGGGATATTGGCGACCTAGCTGAGAGCGAGGTGTCATCCACTTCAGAGCAGAGGTGGGGGGGGTGCGTTGGCGCCGTGGACTCCTCACCATTGACGCAATAAGTCTGTCACATCTACTTGATGGGTTATTACTGCGGAGCCGCGCTAATTCGACGTCGGATAACTCGAATTATTAGATAACGCGAGGAAAAGGTTTTAATTGACGTTATTAATTAAACCAGAGAGGAACTAGAGGTAAAACAAAAGCACATACGTTCTCGCAATATTTCTAAATTTGTAATTTTCGAAAATTCAGAATGTAAACGAGCCCTGCCACATTCTTTAAAGCGTTTCTTATTCTACGAGTGAAAAAAAGAATCGAAGAAAAAAATTTGCTGTGGTTTGTGAGAAAAGGTTGTTCTTTTTATAATTTTCATTAACTTTGACCAGAAATTACGAATGTGTTCTTGACATTTTCTAAAGATCTAATTTTTAGAACAGATTTCATTTAAAACATCTTTATCTTCTTTATTGTACTTTTGAAACATTAACTGTTTCGAAATTTCGAATTTTAGAAAATACAGAGAGTTCACCGAAAATAGGGTAAACATCAATTTTTACCATACTTTAATACATACGAGGAAAAATTAAACATTAAGAGACATTAATTGAATTGAACATTACGCTAGTTACCACTATAACAATGTTACCACCTATTTGTGTATGTGTTTTCAAAAATAATAAAAGAGAGGAAAAAGGATTCTGGAGCTTAATAAATTGTGTGCAAATTATACGTCTTCCACATTGTCTCATAGAGTTCTTCAAAAACTAAATAAAGTAATACGTAAAAATAAGGATACAAACATTATTGTCATTTCTTTATTCCAATTATACTTCTTTCAGTTAAGAATTGGTTTCACCACCAGGGAATCTTACCTTCAGTAGATAAAAATGATATAGTATTACCCATTAAACATTTAAATTAACATTTTTTATAAAATGTAATCCCCGTTTTATTAAAATGTTGAATAACTATAATTATTACCAATTACTTAAAAGCTTCAACTAAAAAGCGAACGCTGCATTTGCCTTCTGAGGTGAGAAGTGAAAGCCCCAAAGACGTTCGTGACTGTGTCTCGCAGCTGTGCGGTTCGGAGAGGATTTTCCTAGCAGGTCGAGAGCTAACGTCTCCGTTTGGCAGCGTTGGCGAGCGAAGGCGTGGGGTGGACGTGGCGAGGGCTGAGTTGCAGGATTTTTTTAACTCGGCTGCGGAACGCAATGTGTAGAATGTATTAATGTATCAGGTGTCTTTCTGTTTCTTTTGGATCACTAGTTGGACCCATGAGAACTTTCCGCACTTTATAAGTCATTGTTTTTAAAATGAAAATGAAGCACATTGAAACTCAACTGCGAACAGGCAGTATCTTAACCGAATGATACATCATATACGTTGGACCATTCAAGAGTAGACGAATATTTCTAAGCGGTTATTAACAAACATACTTGTGGAGCTAAAATAGAACGTACTTTCTCGCAAAATTACGCGAAAAGTATTCAAATTTTTGAAAACTTTTACATGACCTTATTTAAAAATTTATCTTTAAGGAACAGATTTGATTGAGGGAAAATCTTTATCTTCGTAATTGTAGTTGTATAAAGTCGCCGAAAAAAATTGAATTTTTGCAATTTTCGAAAAATCAGAGTTTGCAGCGAACAAGAGATTTGGACCATTCTCTTAAACGTCCTTCACACAACCCAACAACAAAATGTAATAAAAAAAGATGGGGCTACTTTTTTTGAAAATTTTGAATATGTCCCAGGGGATTCACGTAAAGTACCCCCAAAATTAAAATATCTGTTTCAAATTCAAGGGGCCGTGACATCAGTCAGATCAATTGGGGAATATTAGTTTTGGAGAAAATCGGCTGAACGGTTTAGTCGCTAGCGTTGTTCACAGATGGACAGACAGATGTTTTGCCCTCATTCGATTTTTCGATATCAAGAATCCACAAAACATGAATTCTGGCTAAACCACGTGTTAGAGGATATTTTTAAAATTTAGCAAGTGAATTTATCCACTTTTTCGTTACCAGCGATCTGTAATGAGTTTTCTGCCGAAAATTCTCGTTTTTTCGCACACAATTATACAACTTTTTATTGCTTAAGCGGTAGTAAAATAGACACTTTATTGCGAAAGTAAAATAGACACTCGAGAGAATATACTTTGCGTGGACTGTGACGGATTGGTTAGGACTTCACACAAATGATCGATTGGTGTAACAAGCAGCAAATGGACTCAGGTTGTTACCTCGTTTTAAAAGTACTACCACTCATTTTGTGAGAACGCAGTTTCGCTCTGTGGACAGGATTCTAACACTATTCGTCCAACAACTTAATTTCAAGTTCACCAGTGATGAAAACGTCTGTTAAATTTGCTAACATTGTAGTCAAATATCCAGACAATAAAATTTGTATAGTTCAATTAAGGCCGCTGTCACAAAATCTATTCTTATTTAGCGGCTGGTCGTTAATATAGCCTTGGACGTTAACATAATTTGTTAACAGCTAAGTATTAAAATCACTATATAGCAACACCGCAAACGTAAAAGCTATTTGTTTTTGAAACTTTAAAGAAATTAAAGAAGCACAAGCTAGACCTTTTTGGAAATCATCCTGTTAGTCAGATTCACAAAGAAGAAGAAGAAAGAAAGAAAAAGAAGGAGAAGAAACGTCATTTTCTCCGTGTCACTCACCAGCGTTAATTAAAGTAATGTCTATTCATCAATTGCACTTCATGTTATTCATTTCGTCTCAATTGCTATTATAAAATGGTTCCCGAAGTTTATTCTCGCGTGGACTCAACCAAAGAATGAGGGTTCACCTCCTTTATTCCCTGCAGAACAAACAGAATTAAATATCCATCTCCCTCCAGAGAGGTCGCACTCGCATTGGTCGCCATGGACTCGAGAGGTCGCCTCGCATTGGACCTCCACGATACTAGATCTGAAGTATTTCCTCCATCAGGTGCATGTTCATCCGATGATATCAATTGGGTTTCGTTGGGGGATAGAGTTTCGTGCGGCAATAGCTCTGGCATAACTAAATAGGCAAAACGGCGAAATGGGGAAGAGACTGCAAGAACTCGCTCGGATGCTCAGTCATCCTAAAAGTAAGGGACAGAGGACGTGACGTGTTAGTCGGGGGAGGACAGCCAGGGAGGAGTGATAGTGGGTGCGGAGGACAGAAGAGGCACAGCAGGTCACCAGAGGCACCTACAAAACACCATCGCCACCCTTCACGACGCTCACCGTGAAGAAAATCGCGAAAACCTGGATGGGACGTAAGCGACTCAGCAAAGGATGCCGTGTTTCCCGGCCAGACAAGGCTATCATTACTGGAACAATTTCTCACGCTGGTATTACACCGTACCGCATGCACGTCTTATGGTGATTATACGGTACATTGTGGGTTGTTCCCACCGTGAAATGTAAATGTGAAAAAAATCTCGAATACTACCGGTGAGCGGAAAGTAGGTAGGTTTAAGTCGTTACAGGTTTTATTAGATTTGTGCAGGTTCTCGAGCGCTATAAAACGCGGCAGGAAGATGTACTTCCTTCCATATGCGACATACAATTGAATTGTTTGTTTTTACATAAATAAAAAATAAATAAGAATAATACTGTCCTGGTTGTTCATCATCACTGCGAAGGCAAATGTCGACAGGGAGGCCGGAATACAAATTATCCAAATTCTGATACTTCGATTCTGTTGATGTTCTCGAAACATTTCTCAGTGTGTTTTGCGACAACACAACTCAGTGCGTTTTGCCGCCCGCCCCCGGGCCCCGCCCGCTCACCCCGCCCGCTTGCCCTGCCCGCTCGCCCCGCCCGCTCGCCCCGCCCGCTCGCCCCGCCCGCTCGCCCCGCCCGCTCGCCCCGCCCGCTCGCCCCGCCCGCTCGCCCCGCCCGCTCGCCCCGCCCGCTCGCCCCGCCCGCTCGCCCCGCCCGCTCGCCCCGCCCGCTCGCCCCGCCCGCTCGCCCCGCCCGCGCGCCCCGCCCGCTCGCCCCGCTCGCCCCGCCCGCTCGCCCCGCCCGCTCGCCCCGCCCGCTCGCCCCGCCCGTCGCCCCGCCCGCTCGTACCGCCCGGTTGCCCCGCCCGCTCACCCCGCCTGGTTGCCCCGCCCGCTCGCCCCGCCTGTTCGCCCAGCCCGCTCGTCACCCGCGCTCGCCCAGCCCGCTCGCCCAGCCCGCTCGCCTCGCCTGTCCGCCCACCTGCCCGCCCGCCTGCCTGCTGGCCTGAACGTCCAGATGCTCGTCCAGTTGCTCGCCCGTCTGCTCGGGCCGCTCCGTCGCCCGCGCGCTCCCCAGCGTCCTCCGCGCCCATTAAGGCCGATTGGCCGCACTGAGTCAGCGCTCGCCCCCGCGTGGCGCGTCAACGAGGCGGCGCCTCTCCGCGCCTCCCCACACCTCCATACGCCTCCCGCTCAACTCCTCCCTACACCTCCATACGCCTCCCAACGCCTCTCCACATCTCCATACGCCTCCTTACACCTCCACATACCTCCCAACTTCTCACTACGCCTCCATACACCTCCCAACTCCTCCCTACGTCTCCAGACACCTCCCAACGTTTTCCAACCCCTCCCTACGCCTCCCAACTCCTTCCAACTCCTCCCAACTCCTCCATACGCCTCCTTACACCTCCATATACCTCCCAACTTCTCACTACGCCTCCATACACCTAACGTTTCCCAACCACTCCCTACGCCTCCATACGCCTCCCGACTCCTCCCGACGCCTCCATACGCATCCCTACGCCGTCATATGACTGCCAACTCCTCCCAACTCCTTCCTACGAGTCCATACGCCTCCCAAATACTCCCTACCCCTCCACAAGCCTCACAACTCCTCTCAGCTCCCTACACCACCCTACGCCCTCCCAATTACTCCGTATGCCATTCCAACACAGCTTTCTACACATCCCCACGCCTCCCCACCCCTTCCTTCACCACGTTTCATGTAAAGGAACATGCCGTTTTAGAATTTCAAACACTTTTAGATAAGTTTTTTAAAAATTATGTTAGTACAATTAACTTGCACTTTAAATATTTACCGTAGAATATTTTTTATACTCAAAGATTATGTCTTGTAGGAACAAAAGGGATCTATTGTTGAAGTATTGTTGAAGATGATTTTCTCCCCCATACGTCACATACAGTTTTTTACTGTTTTTTACTAAATAAATAAATAGACTCAATATATTGCCCCGAGCTGCTTCTGACGTATAGCGCTAGGCTTGAAAATTATGGATCATTTATCTATATATATAAAAGAAAGTCGTGTTAGTTACACTATTTATAACTCAAGAACGGCTGTACCGATTTGGCTGAAAATTGGTGAGCAGGAAGCTTAGAGCCAGGAGACGGACATAGGATACTGTTTATCCCGTTCGACAGCGTTCCTGTGTAAGAACGCACGTTTTTGCACGTTTTCGCACCTTTTTGGCGTGATTTCGCATGTTAGTGGTCATTGTTGCCTGTTGTAACCCATTGTTGTAACGCCGCACTGATAACAGAAGGCGATAATGATAGCCGCCTTTCGTTCGCCGTTATATCTATATATAGTCGTGTTAGTTACACTATTTATAACTCAAGAACGGCTGTACCGATTTGGTGAGCAGGAAGCTTAGAGCCAGGAGACGGACATAGGATACTGTTTATCCCGTTCGACAGCGTTCCTGTGTGATAACGCACGTTTTTGCACGTACGCAGTGCAACAAGGATAGTACAGTTTCTCACAGTGAGTGCGACGCGAGAAAAAGATGGGACCGGCTGTTAAGGCGGAACAGAGTTCGCCGGGTCAGCTAGTTTATAATAAAAAAAGTAAAAAACGTATGAGAGAGAAGTTCAAACTACGCGCGTTTCTTGAGGTCCAAAATCCACAAACCTGCGTTCCTGTGTTTTGCCACTGTCAGCTTTGCCACCTCAACTATTTCTGAAAGGTGTTGTGTTATGGTTTCGTATTTTTTTGTCATCCTCACCTTCGTGAAATTTAAACACTATATTAATATAAAAAAAAGAGTGACACATTTGGCATCTGTCGCAATAAGGCACCCTGCCGAAGACTAATCATGCATGCACTTTATGTATTCTGATCGCAACACACCACGCGACCATTTCTGTTGCGATGAGAGAAACAGAAGAAGGATTTCATAGATTTCTAACTTTTGGTTGCCAGAAGCTTCCCCACTTGTCTGCGCTGATGATCTTGCCGTGATTACGTGAGCGTGAACGTCGCAGCTGGTGAATGCTTTTGACGTGTCAGACAATGTAGTCCGAGAAATTATTTGAGTTGTCGAATTTGTGCTGATGGGATTGCCGTAAATTTCATGTGGGCGAATCCATTGCGACTATTGCATGTCTATGATTTTGCACTCTGCGTCTCGGGCTAATAAAAAAGTCTACCAATCCGATTAGAGTGGAGGCTTCCGCGGCTGGAGTCACTATTTGGCTTGATGTCGCCCTGAAGAAGGTCCCAAAATGGCAGACGAAACGTTGGAAACTGTACCTAGGACGCGGCATCTCCCGGACAGCCAAGTACTTACTATCTGCCAGTCCGTTCCTGTCGATATACAAGTACGCTGGCGCGTTGTAGCGTCGGTAAACATTCTTTTCCTGTGCCCGTTACTTGCTTTTCATGCTTTGTGTGTGTGTGTGTGTGTGTGTGCTGAAAAGGCGTGGTCGTCGCAGCTGTTGTATTTCTGATGTGTCTGTGATTTCACGCCCTGCGCCTCGGGCCCATGGAAACGTTTAAAACCCCTTTCTTGTCGTTCTCCAAGTATCAGGCTTTGGCGCATCCTCGCCTGCGTGCGCCTCGTGTGCGTCGCGCTCCTGTTCGCCTGTGCGCTGACGGGGAGTGGGCGTGGTCTGTTGCAGCTCCGGAGCGACGAGCTGCTTCCGCTGCTTCCACCTGGCGCTGCGCTCGCCCAACGTGCTGCAGGTGCACACCGAGGGCCTGGACAAGTGCTACCTGACAGAGGAGCGCGCCCGCGCCTCCTGCCCCAACGAGGCGGCCCTTCGTGCGCGCGCCGCCCACACCACCCACACCGAGATCATCCTCTACAGTGAGTGCTCCCCTGCGTCTTGCCGCGTGGCGAATTCTAGCGGCCGGCTGCTCTGATCGGTAGTTTTCCGTGGTTTCTCCGATCAACATCAGGCGAATGCCGGAGCAGTACCCTACCAAACGGGCCACGGACCGCGCGCGATTTTTCCTTCCTCTTCCCTGTCCTATCCTATCCCCTCACACACACTTACACTAGCCTGCACTACACTACCACATATTCCGGGAGACCGGTCGGGAGCTTAAAGCTTGTCCCGGCTGGGGCGGTGCCTCGCTGTTGGGAGAGTCCTGGTTAGGGGGAAACCCCACTAGCCGACGGTAGGTCGGCGCCGGATCTCGCCAATCCAGCGAGGGGAAGATCACTGCCATCTCCCGAGAAAAAAACACGCATTACACTAACGGGACTAATGACCGAAGCAGTTGACGCGCCCGGAAACACGAAAAATCAATCAATCAATCAATCATTGCCACGTGGCCACGTGGCCACGCCTACGGCTCCTAGTCCGATGCTAGGCCAAACGTTGCACGTCTGTGGTCTCCAGCGCGGAATGGAACGCGAGGAGCCACTGTGGGCACTTGCAGATGTCGACAGTGTGGCCGTTTCCTGAGACGAGACGCCAGACACTTTCGAGGCCTTCAGCTTGCATTACTTTACCTTAACGTCTGTTGTTCTCAGTAATGTAAAAGTTTTGTACGACCATATATTTATATAACGGTCAGACCTTATTAAAAACAAATATAGATATATGAAATTAAATTAAAAGAATTAAAATGTAATTAAAAGTCCATACAAACTGAAGAGTGTTTTAAAATAACACAGTACATAAATCATTACGAGATTCTAAAAATGGTTGAAGTCACTACGTTTCTGCCGTGACGTTTAGGGTCTTCATCAGGTAAAAATCATAATACCAAAATTGACATGTGAACAAAATTTCCACACATATTAAGGAAAACGTTATTCACATGTATTAAGGAACACAGAAATAACATACAATTAGCAAACAATAGACGTACCATAAGGGTGGAACATATATTGGAAACGGGACATAGACAGGACACAGACACGGGACATAGACACAGATTGGAATGAATGACAGAGGCAATAACTATTTTAGGATTTTATAGAATTTACTATACATTTTAATTGTGATGTTTAAATAACTGGTTTTTAATAAATTCTGATTATTATGTAAATAACTAACCGTAAATTCTTTTACATTAATTTTTTATTCCAGTCCTCTCACCATCTGAAGTGAAGCTGCAAAATCAAGGCTTTAGTCGAGTGAAATTCTGAAAACGCATGGGGTCTTCCAATCTTAACTTCTTTAATAAGATCCCAAATCTAGGTCATTTCTGCACACATCTCCCGAGTCCAACAAAGATAATTGTGATTTTCATTCACAATTAGTACCAATCATGCATTCGTTTCTCACGAATAACGTCCTCCATGATGGCGACTAAACCACATCTCAAAGACGAGTGTGGGCGTGCCACCTAAACAATAGACAGTCTAGGCTAATCTTTTTCTTTCATCGATCCTTTTAAAGAATTTTTTGCTCCAACTCTCCGACTCTCTTACATTCCCTACAAACTACATAGCATAGATAATCATGCGTAGCACAAATAATTGCATAAATTTATTTATTTTTATTTATTTACGTCAATAACAGTTAAAAACTGTGTACGACGAGGTATGGGGAGAAGTGAATACTCTGAACGTTTTCAAAATTTTGTGATCCCTACACTAAGCCATATTCTACTTGAATTTTACAATACAGAAAAAATAAAATAAAACCACTCCGATGTAATAAAATCTATTTCCAAGGATAAATCAGCAATAAATTTTGGGCTCTTATCCATAATGTCCTTCGTCAAGGAATAATACTTCCTACCGCAACAACATGGAAACGATAATTTGAATAACTATATTTCCCACTGAATTCTAGAAGCCGTGCACTGATTATGAAGTTTTTTTCCCTAGGTCTTTTTATCCGGCCGACAGCCGGTTACCCTTTACGTCCCGATGGGACGCATATTCGACCATACACTGGACCCCAACACACTTGCGGGCTCCTCTGATCTGGGGTCAGCAGAACGCGAGGCCCTCCGCGACAACACATACAAAGTCAAGGGACAAACAACCATGCCCAAGGCGGGACTCGAACCCGCGACCCTTCGGACCGAAGCGCTGAGTCGGTACTCGCTCTTAGCCACCTCGGCCATCCAGGACGGCATAATGAAGTTACATTTACATAATGAAGTTACACGACTTAAAGATAATTTAGTACAACAAAATTTGGTAAATACCAAGAATTTCACTGATAAAAATTGCTTCCGCGTTGGAAAAATTGAATTTCTAATCTTCGTTGTTGTGCAATGGTTTAAAATGTCAAGCGTGTTTTAAGTCGTCACAACATTTTTCCAGTGCGTATTGCAGAGTATTTTCTTTCCCAATAAAGTATCGTTGTGAATACATAGTTATAGTTTGCTGCGTTTTCTAAATATCCTACGCAGTTGCCTAGCTAGGTTCTCGGATACCCTGGTGCAGATATTCGAAATGTAACTGCAAACTAGTGGCGCTAAAACTGTATGTATTTTCTTGCTCGTATTTTCACGCAAAATTACGCGAAAAGTACTCAAATTTTCGAAAAATTGTACATGATCTTATTTCAAAATCTATCTATAAGGAACAGATTTCATCAAGGGAAAACATCTCTATCATCAATATATTAGTTGTAGGAAGACTCCGAAAAATTCTGAACTTTTGTAATTTTCGAAAAATTAGGGTTTTCAATGAACGTGAGATCTTCACCCTTCTCTTAAACCTGATTTACACAATTTAATAACAAAATTCTAGACAAAACCGATGGTTCCATTTTTTGAAAATGTCACAGGAGCTTCATGTAAAGTATCCTCCAATTTAAAACATCGGCTTCTAATTGCGACATCAGCCAGATCGATTAAGGAATATCAGTTTTGGAGAAAATCGGCTGAACGGTTTAGGCGGTAGCTTTGTTCAAAGACGGATGGACGGAGAAACACACGGACAGTCGGACGGACAGACAGTAACGTAAAGGTAAACGTAAACGTTCACATTTACGTGAAGATCATTGCGGTTGGTTTGCCCATGTTCATGACAACGTTAAAAGTACCATTGTAGAAATCACGACCGTTAAATAGTAGTAGGATATAGATCACGGGATCGGTCAATTAATGAAACACATTAGTTTGCCAACGTTTCGGAATATTTAATTCCTTCATCAGGGCTAACAAAAAACAACAATCACATGGCATAAGGACACCTGTTCTGAACAACAACATTAGAAATCACACAAAGTATGCCATGAATCAACATACATGAAGAAAAATAAATAAATAAATTATATACCGTATATATAAGTCAAGGTAATATAAACGTTACATACCTTACTAATACACAAACTGGTCAAACATCATGTTCGCCTACAGCCCAACTCCAATATAGAGTTGCTGAAGCACAGAAGTCCATTGCAAATCCGACCAGGGCCTCAGCAGGGCTTCAGCAACTCTACATTGGAGTTGCGCTGTAGGCGAACATGATGTTTGACCAGTTTGTGTATTAGTAAGGTATGTACCGTTTATATTACCTTGGCTTATATATACAGTATATAATTTATTTATTTGTTTATTTATTTTTCTTCATGTATACTTTGTGTGATTTCTAAATAATTAATTTCATGTATACTTTGATTCATGGTATACTTTGTGTGATTTCTAATGTTGTTGTTCAGAAAAGTTGTCTTTATTCCTTGTGATTGTGTTTATTGTAGCCCTGATGAAGGAATTACATATTCCGAAACGTTGGCAAACTAATGTTTCATTAATTGACCGATCCCGTGATCCATATCCTACAACTTTGAAAGTATGTGTTTATGTCCTGACGACTCGGCTAACGTGCGACTCCCTTGCGTATGAACTTTAATAAGGAAACCCAGGAAAGCCGCCGCTACGCGGTTGAGCGCACGGTACAGGGTTTGAAGTGTGCCGGTGAGGCGGCGTCCGCGAACGTCTTCCGTCCCCAGGGGCAGCACGTGTCCACGGCCAGGCATTTCACGGCGCGTTCTCGCATGCACAATGCGCTACGGGGAAAGTGACGGTGGGAGTGGATTCGCCGGGTGGCTGCGGGCGGGGGCTTCGTGTTCGGAAGTGGCGAGGAAAAGCTGGCGATCGGAGGGGGTGGGGCGGGGCGGGGGGCGGGGGGGGGGGCGACACGCGCGGTCGGCACGTTCCGCTCAGGGACGCGCTCTTTGTCCGCCTTCCGGTTCCGGCGATGGCGCTCGCCGCGCGCCGCCCCCGCCCCCGCCCCCGCCCCCGTCCTCGCCCCACCCCCGCTGCGGGACACGCCGCCGCCGCCGGTTCGTCGGCCGCGAGCAGTAACCCGTGGCCGGGCGCGCGCGCAACCGCCCTCCCGCGCACGCTGCCGCGGCCGTTACACAACGTGCGTAAATGCCCCAACAAGGCACGCTTCTGTAAAACGGCGGCGTTGCAAGGCGTTGGTGCCAAGCGTTCTAGACGCAAAGTCACTACAAGGCTTTCTTCCGTTTGCGCGTGTGGCGAACGTACGATATTTAAAGTACCCTTACTCTTTTTGTCGATATGGATGCTGATCGATACTGACCGATCGGAAAACTGTGAAATCGAACTGAAGTATTGATTTGTGTAGTATTGATCGAAAAAATAATTATTGTTCTGAAATATATCAATTGCTATAATAATTTGAACTTGATACATCAACTCGTGTGTATATGAAATAATAAACGTTAAAAATTACAAATGTAGGTAAATTATAGTTTGTTATTAAAAATCATCTAAAGGTTCATTGAATCAATAATAAATACAATGTTACATGTTTTAATGTTATTTGAATATGCAATTATTATTATTATTAGCGTAATTGGTGCTGGGTGTAGAACCCGCGTAATTTTAGGTTTCTACCTAATAAGATGGCCCTTTGGTTTCTTTTCGACAGTAATCATAAATAAATGCCTTATTAAATGTCACACGCAGTATAAATTATTATTATTATTATTATTATTATTATTATTATTATTATTATTATTATTAATTCAGTTCCAAAATAATATGTTCTCAAAGACCCAGCAAGATTCTTTCAAAGGTTCATTAACATTGAAGGAGTTGATTGTGATCGACAGTACCATCATATCTCAGGCGTCTGGCAAGAAGGGCGATCTCCATACCTGTTTTAATCACTACACGTTCGCCAGGGTCTCACGTGATTGAATGCTGTATATTTTAAAAATGTATCGAATGAACTACAAACTCGTAAGGTTTCTGGAGTGTGAAACGAATAACCGGGAAACATCAATACATATGTCATCTAATACTAAAAATCGTTTGCAAGACATGAAGGATCCGCAGAGGTGTCTTTGAGGGTGACAGGTTTCGTCCTTATTAGTTTTGGCTTCTCGTGAATTACGTCTCCTTCTTCAGAAAATATGGCAGTAGTATATACATTTAAAGGCCAAGGGAAATATAATGTAAGTCATCTAGCGTACATATACGATATCAAGGTGTACTTACAAGGTCAAAGGTGTACTTACAAGGTGCTTACGATAGCAAGGTGTACTTGTTAGGAACATTACAGGAACTAAGGGACCTCGTACACTACACCGGACATTCTCCACAGACATAGGAAAGCAATTTGATATTGAAAAATGTAAAATCGATATCATTAAAAATGTAAACTCATTAGGGAAATAGAACACAAACCATATTAATGGAGACTAACACCCCTTGATGAGCTTTATAAGTACAAAGCAAGTGGGTCATGCAAATTAAAGAAATAATACAAGAAGAATTTGTGAGAATGAAATTTATTAAACAAACACTTGGGACAATTTTACTATGAGAAAAAATTAGTTGGTCAGTGTAATGATGGTGCAAGCGTGACGTTTGGTCATTTAAGTGGACTTCAGAAAAACATTACGGAGAAAGCTTCTCTTGCAGTATTTGTACATTTTGGCACACCAGCTAAATTTGGGTTTACAACAGAGCTGTAAAGCAATATGAAAGTGTTATGTATTTTTTTCCTCCTTGACCAGAATTCCTGGTTTCTTCCATCAACCAAAGGAATTTTACCACTGCATCGGGACCACACAGGTGTTTACCTGCTCGCAGGAGACCCTAATCCAAATTATTCGGTGTAGTTGTGGACGCCTGGGAAAAAGATATTTAGATAACCTTAATTTGAAAGAATATGAAAGATATTTTCGAAACAATTTACTTTGAACAGTCTGACGGTAAATCTATTCAACTTGTCAGACGCTTTCTTCATCAAGTGAATAATTTTGAATTTACATTCCTTGCAGTGCGTTTCAAGAATTTTGTTTTACATATATTCTGTTTGATGTTTTACAAAAGAGATAATTGGACGTAAACTACTGGATAACGAAAGTAACGACTACTTGTGATATAATAAGAACCAAAAGCAACGAATAGTATTTTTCTACTCTCTCTAAATTGGTCAGCAAAATTACCCCAAAAGCTTCTTAATTCTGTTGTTGATATAAGGTGCTATTGTTC
Source organism: Teleogryllus occipitalis (assembly GCA_011170035.1). Lineage (NCBI taxonomy): Eukaryota > Metazoa > Arthropoda > Insecta > Orthoptera > Gryllidae > Teleogryllus > Teleogryllus occipitalis. The sequence goes on along the minus strand of BLKR01001435.1, from coordinate 261,505 downwards.
CGGCGTCAGTTCTCAATTCTTATTTTTTGTTCTAATATTTGAGAAGGTTTGCTTTCTCATTATTTTTCGCAGCTGACAATTCTTTGTTCCTTTAAGGTTACGGCTCTATAATTTAACGATACCTACTGCTGAGCTGTATAAATAGAAATGTCAGTGTGAATAGGAAACAATTTTATTGATCTTGATGGGAGAAGAGACTCGTCCATGATATTCCACAGATGTCTCAGTATGGATGACATTTTTGGCTATATATATTTCTATCATTATATTATCTATTCTATCTTATATTATTTCTATCATTAACCCATTAAATTTGGTCAACAGTCTATGTAACTCAAACTCCATCTGTTGTTTTATGGGTCATTCTAGTGGGCTGTACATGATTTCTCTGAATTGCTGGTATTTTCCTGTGCATCCGCTGCCACAATATCGTTATATAGAGTATCTTTGGAGTGTTGTTATATTTCTCCTGCAATATCTTGCGGTATATGTTCTCGTTTTGCCAATGGTACTAGATTGTTTCGCACAATTGAAGTTCTTTGTGTAGCTAGATCCAGCTCAACAGGGAAACTGTTGGGCGAATCGCGAATGAAGGAGCAGTCTATATCCAGTCAATTCGGTTTCACAGCAGGTCATTCCTGTAATAAGTGCGCAACAGGAACTGGTTCATTTCCACATGTGTGTGTATCCGCTGTGTAGGCAGACCCGCTCTGGTGGTCAACGGCTGTGCAGCCGCTCAAACACTTCCGAGCAGTTGACACTTGATGGTGGTTGCCTGTTAGATTCGTTCTGCTTCTATCAATTTTTTCATAGCTATAACTGTCAATAATGTCATGATGGGGCTGTCATCTCTGTTCATCTGGAGCAATCTCATTACTCATAGTGACCGAGCCTTCCTTAATCCTAGTGGCTGCTTTCTTGAGCTTTTTTGAGTGACAGGTTGCAAACCTCAGAGGTTCCCTTTTTATTCGAAATAAGGAATAAAAATAGGAAGAAAAGATCCTACGGTTTGCCTTGTATCCTTAAAGTCAGGTTTTTTCTGTAGGGGTTTTTCTCCCTTAGGGGGTAGCCTTTAAATGGCTATGACGCCCGCTTCTTTGCTGGTAACCTTAGGCAGCATCACTTACAGGATACTGATAGCCGGGGCCAACTGAGCCAGGGTAGTTTTATAATGCTCCTCTGAGGACTCTTCCCAACCACGGACTGATGGAATTCTCTTCCGTTTCTGACCCGTTGATCTTTATAGACTTCCGTTAGCATCCATATTATCTATATGAAAGGTCCAGTGAGAACGTCAGGGAAGTGGACGTGGCTCGCCGCCATTTTTATTATTATTATTATTATTATTATTATTATTATTATTTATGTTTACACAATGCTGGTTCACAGGAAGACCTGGTTCTCAAAAAAATTACGGGCTTTTCGTCAAGTGTGTTATATGCTTTTATTTAAGAATCTGAATTTCGAAATTTCCGGACAATGAGGCAAGTATTTAAGATGACAGACTTCTGCGTGAAGCCTTGGAGGGATATCAATTTTTTCAGATTCCTTTGACTTTTTTTTCTATAAGGACATTACAGGAATTATTGGGAAAATTGATACTTCATCCTGTTTCTTTCCCTTATCTTTGATTTGATATGCCAGATCGCTGTACTTCCTTATACTTCCCGAAATGATTTTTGCATGTTCCTGTAGGAAGGAACTACAACATTAATGAAGTAGTTTTTTGTTTTTATTTTGTAGTTTTTGTAAAAGTAGTTTTTGGCACCTTGAGAGTTTTCACAATATCTGGCCTGTTATGTTCTAGAACACAACAGGCCTTGTGCGTCAAAAATGTGCAATCGAAATAAATTCTGATCTTTTCATTTTCCAACACAGATTCAAGCTTGTTTGTATAGTAAGGGGCATGATGATTACTAAATTTAGGGTTTGTTACAATTTTTTGGTGTATAATTCAAGCGATTATTATTATTATTATTATTATTATTATTATTATTATTATTATTATTATTATTATTATTATTATTATTATTATTATTTCGATTTTTCACATTTTCTCTGCTTTAGCAGAGAAAAAATTCACTTGTCCAATTGATTGTATAGGACTAGACTCGGACTGCGCAGGAAGGAAATTCTTCTTGACCTACATGAATGTCATGCATTTAAAAATTTTCTGACAATATGACATGTTTGAAGGACGGTAGCTTTCTGGGCTTCGTCAAAGATATTTTTGATATCTAAATGCTCCAGATTTCTTTTAAAGTTCCCGGTGACGACTCCTTCAACTGATATGACCGTGGGAAAAAAGGAGACCACATGCAAGTTCCAAATGTTTTTTAATTCTATTGCCAAGTTCTCATATTTTCTGAATTTTTCTGCTTCGAGCTTCCGCAAGTTGTGAGTCAAAGGGATTGCAACATGATTATTGAAGCTGTTTTCTTTTCTTTGTGTATTATGAGTATGTAAGGGCGGTTGTGATCAACTGTTTTTTATGTCATAATAGGCCAATCCCAGTACAAGACGTGCGTCTACGTCTCGAGCACAGCATCTGGTTCATACTTGTAGTATGTTGGAGCGTTATTTCTAAACATTCCAAGTTCTTGGTGAATGAGTTTTGCCTCTTAATTATGTCTGTCTAAATAGGCACTCTCTGAAAAAGTACTGCAACCAGTTATGTGCTCAATAGACTCTCCTCCATTACCACATTTACATTTGTCGATATCACTTGATTTAAAAATAGGTTTTTCATAGTTTTCAGTTCTTATTACTTTATCCTGAATTGCTGCTACAAAACCTTCACTTTCCGGTAACAAGTAACCATTGCTCAACCGGTTGAGGGATTTTATTATTACTATTATTATTATTATTATTACCATTCTTCTTCTTCCTCTTCTTCTTCTTCTTCTTCTTATTATTATTATTATTATTATTATTATTATTATTATTATTTAAACAGAATTGGTATAAAATGTTCTAAATTTCATCAATTTATAAAAGGGAAAAACGATTTTTTCTTTCAAGGTATTCATTGGACTTAAACACACTTGCGTATCCTCACGGATCTCGGTGTAGCAAAACGTAAGGCCCTCCGCGACACAAAACATGCGAAGACATTGAACTGTGCGCAGAGAGAGATTTACACCCCACAGAGCCCGAACCAAGATCATTGTGCCTCGCTCAATTGTGCCAATTCCATTGTATCAATTTTCTGGCGATGACAATAGCAAGTGGAACCAATTCGCAACTTCTACAAATCGCTGCACCCGCGCTGCTGTATTGTGGAAATTCAGACAGTGTAGGGGACTGAGAGTAAGTTGAATGTACGGTACCAATTTAAATAATGGAAATGAATTATGCATGTTCTGTAAATGCAAAAAACAAATATCCCATGAATCATGAAACAATAATATTGTTTTAGTTTAGTTGTTGCTTTTAATAGAAGTTTTTGTATCAAATTAGGTTTGCCGAGGAGCACACCTTTAGATTTGTATCATTATATTTAAGAGTTGCGTTTATTTTGTTATTTTGTATTATTTATGTGAGTTAATTTTAGATAGAACATTTCCCTCGTGCTACTTAAGCCACAGGCGGTAACAAAACACGTAACGCCCCGAAATGAATTAATAAATTTCCCAACTGCAGTGCTACCGTGGAGGGAGTATTACGGAAACAAAACAAATCATTATTGAGGCTCTGCAAGAGGCTGCGTCAAAATGTATCTGCAGCTCCAGTGGTTCCATCGCGCGAACTGAGCGCATTCCCTTCCCTGTGGGCGGGGGCGGGGGTGGTCGTCGCCTCAATGACGGGAGCGATAGCCTGCGAGAAAAGCTTTTACGACGAGCGCCGGTTTCCTGCGCCGAGCGAGGCGGAGGCGGAGGCAGAGCAGGAGTGCCAGCGGGAGGAGGTGGAGGGGTTTCCTGTCGTTCCGCTCGGCCGGTTCGTCGGCCTGCCGCCCTCACCGCCCTCACAGCCATCCCTTCCCTCTCCTTTTATCCTTTTCTCCCACCAGCCTTCCTGGTAATTTATGTGCTCCAAGGTCATTCTAGATATGAGCTAACGCGCATCTAGCACTACTGGCTTTTGCAACCGAAGAGAGACTCATTACTTAGTTAATCCTACGACTAACGTTTAGCGAGTCTGCTTTTAAACAACGTACGTGCCAGCAGAGTTTAGCTCATTGACAGCACTGCAAATCTGACCGCGACATTCTAAGATCTATTTGATTTATTTAGTCAAAAACCAGTAAAAACTATACGTGGCGTATGGAGGAGAAGTACCACTTGCGCACGTTTTCCCGGGGTTGAATGCGGGTCGTGGGGCTATGTCGAATTCAGCGTTCAGCCGCTGAATGGGGGCGATTACTAAGGCTCGGCTGCTCTGATCTGTACTATCCGTAGTTTCTCCAATCAAGATCACGCGAAAGCCGAAGGCAGTGCCCTATAAAACGGGCCAAGGACCACACACGATATTTCCTTCCTTTTCTTTGTCCTATTTTCTCCCCGTACACACATACAAACATATACACATGTGCACTACACTATCATACACGTCGGGGGACAAGTCGGAAACTTAGAACTTGTCTCGCCTGGGGTGGTGCCCTGCTGTGAGAGATACCTGGAGAGGAAAATACCCCGCAAGCCGTTAAACATACCGGTAGCGGTAGCTCAGTGCATCAACTGATGTCACTGCAGTGCTTCTGAGCGGGAGGTCCTAGGTTCCAGCCCTGACGGCGGCAGGATTTTCGACATTAGCTTTTCAGCTAGGTCAAATTCAGTCGATGTCTGGAGAAGAATTCTAGAGGCCGGTTGCTCTGATCGGTAGTTTTCCGTAGTTTCTCCGACCAACACCAGGTGAATGCCGGAGCAGTACCCTAACAAACGGGCCACGGACCGCGCGCGATCTGTCCTTCCTCTTCCTTGTCCTATCCTCTCCTCTTACACACACACACACACACTAACATGCATTACACTACCACATATTCCGGGAGACCGGTCGGGAGCTTAGAGCTTGTCCCGGCTGGGGCGGTGCCCCGCTGGTGGGAGAGTCCTGGTTAGGGGGAAACCCCACTAGCCGACGGTAGGTCGGCGCCGGATCTCGCCATCCAGCGGGGAAGATCACCGCTATATCCCGAGAAAAACATGTACTACACTAACGGGACTAATGACCGAAGCAGTTGACGCGCCCGGAAACACGAAAAAATCAATCAATCGATCAAACCGTTATACATATCTACAGATAGGCACCAGATATCACCGTCCATGGGGGAAGGAACACTAACACTTCCCGGAATAAAACTTTCACCACATTAGCGAAATAAATGGCGGGAAACAATCAACCAATGTAACCTAAGGACAGAATGGCACTTTGGCAGGTTCCTAAGGTACATCTCAATTGCTTAAATTTTTAATTCTTGTGTTAATATTTTAATTTGTTACCTACTTACGAATCACTTCACTCTTTTATACGCCCTTATTTTTACAGATCACGCACGACATTCATACATTCAATTATATTATTATTGTTTAATTATATTATTATTATTCAATTATATCTACATAATACTTGGTGTTTAAAACTCAGCACCGCGTGCACCTCATAATGGCGAACAAGAATATGTAACATGTTTTTACGAAAGAGTAGTAAAAAAGGCATAAAATACGATTTTCTGGCCAAGAAATAGTGTACACACCATTCACTCAATACAGTAACGTACTTGGCTCGAGGCGCCGTGTAGTTCATATCCGCGCGGCGGCACATCAGTTCTTCGCAAACTCTAAACACCCAAGTCAATTATTTTATTGAGAAAGATCAAGTATGTAATATGCAATATTACATACATAAACTTTATTACTTTTTAACGGTATTATTTACACACATATGTTTCGCTCTCTGTGACAGAATGAGAAAAAAATCGACTGTAGATAGGGTCAAATTATGATTGTTATATACTATAATTTTGTTTGTAACAGATATTATTGTGAGTTCTGACTGTCAATGTAGTTTCTTTAGTTTAGAACTTGCAGAGACAGTTTGTGCCTGGGTTGCACGTTTACACACTTCCAGATAATAGTAAAATACATCCATATGTTTGTAACAGTATATTTTCCATTCAGTCATAGATTCCAGATATTGCAGGAATATCGATGTATTATATTGTGTTTGTTATGAACGAGCGCAGGCGTTTTGGCGTCTACTTGCAAGCACAGCGTACCGATGTGTGACGTTCGGCTTATGGCCATTTAAAACTGTGAAGCACGAGGAATCCGACTGGCTGTACGTCTCCATGCGTCAACAAAACGAGCACATGATCATTCCCGTGCAGTTTAGTGTCGCAACGCTATACAAAACGCGCTAAGGCAGCCTCTTGCGAAGTGCATTATCTCGAGTGTGCGCAGAAACGTTTTTTATAGGTAATGAAAAATATTGTAACTTAATGCAGCGTGTCGAATTTTGCAATATTTGGTGACGTCCTTGATGCTTGAATTTCGACCGGGCAAATGCATACACTTCCACTTTGAGGCCACGGCATCAACTAAATTGAACTGACCTATGCTCTCTGCAGTGTCCACCGCTCCGAGTTGTCCTAGCCCACTCACCCCGCCGACTCTGCCGTCGCCCCTCCCCCGAAACCGCTGCCCCCGCCCCCACTTCCACTGCTAGACCTGCTGCCGTTGCCGCCCTTGCCATCCTCATCGCCCCCCTCCCTCACCTCCACCCGTGACTTGGCCCCCCGCAGATCTGACAGTCCTCGCCACTCCCAGCCTCTCTCGCTACCTACTCAGCCCCTCTGCTGGACAGCCTTTATTTCGCACTCCAAAACTTTATTATGTTGAGTCATCTAATCAACATTTTGGAATTATGGCCTTCCTGACAAATGAGGATGTGAATGCTTCATTCAAATACTGCAACAGAAAATGTTCACAAATCTGGGGCAGTGTTACATTGATACTTTACAAAGTTTCAATAGTGTACATTTTTTTAGAGAATTCAGAAATATTTAAGAAGGAAGTCAATAATAGTTTCTTTCCACAAATTTCTTCAAGAGAAATTCCACTACTATTAACAAAGTTAATTTCTTCTTCAAATGCCCATTCGGATTTCATAGAAATTGGTTTTTCTTTTTCTACAAAGCTGTCAATACGGAACGAAATTTTTGAATAAATTTAGATAAATTACAAGAAGCAAAATGAAACCCAGACAGAAGCATGGCTCCGGTTTCCCTATCCCTGGTTTCGCCACTCTTCTGTAATCTGTTTTGCTTACCACGATCATTTGTTCACTATTGGTGTAGTTATTAAACATTGGACAGGTTTTAATGAAGATACGAATGAGGGTATAGCAATGGTGGAATGAAAGGCAAGGGAAGCGGGAGTACCTCAAGAGGCCCTGACGCAACACGCTTTATCCGCCAAGTCTTCTCCACGATTTGAAGCCCGGTCCAGCGGAAGGCACTGTCTGACCGCTCCACTAGAGGTGGCCTTTACCTGCACATAATTTAGGAAATATAAAAAAGTGTCATTCTAAATACGAAAGAGAGCAACGTCCGTGGGCTGAGGCGAGGAAGCTGACTGTCCACCCTCGCGCCCGCTGCCGCCCCCGCCCCCGCGCCCGCCCCCGCCCCTGTCCCCGCGCCCGCCCAAGTACCCGCCCCCGCGCCCGCCCCCGCGCCCGCCCCCGCGCCCGCCCCCGCGCCCGCCCCCCGCGCCCGCCCCCGCGCGCCCGCCCCGCCCGCGCGCCCGCCCCCGCGCCCGCGCCCCCCCCGCGCCCGCCCCCGCGCCCCGCCCCGCCCCCCCCCCCCGCGCCCGCCTCCGCGCCCGCCCCCGCGCCCACCCTCTCGCGCCGCCCGCGCCCACGCCGCGGAAGGCGTCGCATCAGAGAAACACGGCAAAGCAAGCAAAACAAGACCCCTTGTCTGTTGCTTCGCTGCACAGCATACGAGGGCCTCCATTCTTCTCCCAACGGAAGGGCGGGCGTGAAATCAGTTGTGATCGCCCACAATCCCCGTCCCAGTGCGGTCGACGGCCAAGAAATCGGTGAGCAAACAGAAATTGACTCCCACTCCGATTTTAGGTTAGAACATTGGTTCGCAAGCATATACTAGAACCCACGCGCCCGACCGGGGGAGCCTACGAATCCATCACACACACACACACACACACACACACACACACACACACGCACACACACACACACGCACACACACACGCGCACACACACACACACTCAAATGCGTAACGCTGCAACACGTGTCGGGAGAACAGTCGGGAGCTTAGAGCTTGTCCTGGCTCAGTCGGTGCTCCGGTGAAAGGAGATACCTGAAGGAAAACCCTTCGCAAGCCGTCGTGTAGGTCGGCGCTGGATCTCGCCATCCAGCTAGGGAAGATCACCACCACCACCTCCTGTGGTAAAAATATGCATTACACTTACGGGACTAATGACCCTAGCAATTTGCAAGCTCGAAAACATCAGTCAATCAATCAATCAATCAATCAATCGAAGCCGAGCGAAGTGGCGCGCGCCATGGCGCCGTGACGTCAGAGGAGCAGGCCAAAGAAAGCAACAGGAGGGAATTCGTGTCACCTGTTGCGCCGCTGCTCCGCGTACGGCGTCCCATTCTCCTCCGGAAGGGCGGGCGTGAAATCCAAGGCGATCGCCTACCATCCTCGGCGCCATTGTGCTCGGCGGCGAAGAAATCTGCGTTGAAACATCGAAAATAGCCCTGAGCCCGGCGATCCGCCACGGCGCGGGGCAGCACGCCGGGCAGCCTGCGTGAGGAGAAGGACAACCGGAAGGAGAGGGGCCGCGGCCCCCACCAGTAAGGTCTCTCCAGTCACTGCTCAAAATACGCTTATCGAATATTTTGAATTTTTCCGATTTTCGAGAAATCAGTGATTTCAACAAAAATGAGGCCTACGCCCTGGTTCAAAGCGCATGCGCCATGCTTTACGCTATCCGAGAACAAAGATTATTCAACAAATTAAGAGACATTTTTGAAAATATTTTGATGGTTGGTTGGTTGATTGGTTGTTAGTGATTCCGGGCACGTCAACTACGGAGGAATTGCATGTTGCAGTATAAGTATAGTGCATGTTTTTTCGTCGGGAGGTGGATCAACCAGGTATCTCCTACCAGCGGGGCACCGTCCGAGACGGGGCAAGCTCTAAGCACCCGACCGGTCTCCCGGCATGTATGGTAATGTAGTGCATGTTAGTGTAAGGGTGTGTAAAGGGTGAGGATAGGACAAGGATGAGGAAGGAAAGGTCCGTAGCACGTTTGTCAGACTACTGCTCCAGCATTCGCCTGGTGTTGATCTACGGATCGGAAAACTACCGATCAGAGCAGTCAGCCTCTAGAATTCTCCTCCAATCAGGGACTGAATTCGACCTAGCTAACAAGCTAGACATGTAGTGGAATGTGGATTTTCAACAAAACTGTCTGAACGGTTCAGACACTAGCCTTGACCACAGACAGGCAGACGCTTTGCAGTGAATAAATTTTTCGATATCACGGACCCACAAAATGAGAATTCTGACTACACGTGTTACTGGAAGTAATTTACTATGTATTGTACTGTGATTTATTCACTTTTTCAAGACCCGGAAATAACAATACGAATGTTTCTGTCGAAAAACTCACCGGATTTTGCTGCAGCATTACTGTACTTTCTCTTTACTACTCAAGTAAGTACTAAAGTGAGTAAGTAAAAAAGAAATTTTAATTATTTTTTGACTTTTGACACAAAGAAAAAATTTAATTGAGCTGAAAAATAGATATTAACGCATTTAAAAAATTGTTACTATACAAAAATGCAGGGGAAATATTAAAATTCGTTTAAATGCTAATATTATATGTATTAGGTTAATATTAAATTTGTAAATGGCGAAGGGTTTAATATTATTTTCATATTCAGTTTATTTTTACCTTCGTTTCGGTGGTTTCCTTAGATTAATTTCAGGTGAGTGCCGGGGATCTTAAGCAACGGACTACAAATCGCTCGCAGACCTTCCTTTATGAACCCCGTATGTATCCTCCCCAATCTAGGGCATGATGATGGTCTGATACCCCCCACTTCAATACGGGTCATTCCTCAAGAACTAGAAAGAATTTGGCTGTTGAGGGATACTACAGATATGATGCTGACTCGTATCCTCTCACAAAGCAGAAGAAGAAGAAGAAGAAGAAGAAGAAGAAGAAGAAGAAGAAGAAGAAGAAGAAGAAACGCCTCAATGAAACAGAAATCTAGAACCTCCTTAGTATACATCTACGGAGCTGAACAAACAATACTGATTGTCGATGCTCCGGTGCGTGCAGACCGGCCAAAAGGACGCTGAAAAATGTGAGCCATCTAACTGGACACTTAAAGTTGATTTTGAAGAGCGAGCACTGAAAACGTATTGTCGAAATAGCGAGCCAACATCCAAATCAATAACCACATTTAGTAACGGAGCCTTGTCCTGTGACGGCAGTGGACCACGTCCCGAGATGTCTTCGTGTGACTTCCTGAACCATGATTATGCGAGTAAACCGAATACAAACACAGGTTCTCGCAACGTCATTTTCGTCCCACCGAGTTGAGGAAGCACTGGGATTTCAAAACGCGTGTGCCCATTGTCCTTCATGACAATGGCCGCTGAGACAATGATGCCCCTGAAAGGGAGGAGAATATTGTAAAGGTTTAGAGAAGAGAAGTGCTCACCTTACTTCGTTTTCCCGCCAGGAGCCCGTGTATCGGTTAATCTAATTCAAGGAAGCAAGGGAAGCTAAAAAGAAACTACCTTCCAAAAGAAATATGCTGTTCGTACGTGCGATCATCAACAAACATTGCGTGGACAGCAGCACCTGCTTTTGCAATTGGAAGTCTTGTGTATTAGAACCAGGCCTAACAATTGATAGATATACTACACAGAGAGTATGTTTTGAGTAAACAATTAAGATCGTATAACAATTATCTGCCTCTCTCATGGCTAATAAATGATTATCCTAATATTTCTGCTACCCCGTCATTAACTTAGTATGTTTTTATTTTAACTCTTTATCTTGTATCCTATATGAGCTCATCTAGTTTTTACAATTGTTATATGTGTTATTGTAATTAACATTTATATTATTTTATTAACTTGTGCATCATATTATAGTTCGTGCTCTATTTTTCGAGGTAGGTTTTAATAATATTTGAGCAACATTTATAAGCATACCCATAACTAGGAAGATCAGAAAGTAACTGTGAAAGTTTTCACTAACAAACCACAAGTCCTGATTTAAACATATTAAATATAATTCAAATAAAAATATACATTTAAGAATCAGTGTAAGTAAGAGTGCGATTTTTGCAAAGTCCGATCGGTCGCAAAATTAAAACCACAGCGAAAATCTGATGACATTGTAGGCGGAGTGTCTCTAGAATGCCCATCAAGCGCGTCACGTCGCAGTTGTCGGTTCTGAGCACGCAGTGAACACATAAACATGCCTAGAAGAACTGAGTTTCCCGCCACATGTGTAGTCCGTGCTGTGCGACGTACTGGAAATAAATAACACAGACGACTGTTTCTAAAAGAAATATATAACTATATTTACACAATAATTTACAAAATAAAAATCTCCGGCAACCTTTCTAATCCCTTAGCCGCGAAACTCCCGCGACCGTCCCTAGGCCCAGCCCAGTACCACTGCTTTAAAGCAGGCTAGCAACGTGTGGTGGGAAGCTGTCGGAGTCCCTTAACTATCGTTACAACATGGCCTGACGCCAAACCGGTCTTCGCCTCGAAGACCGCGTGCTAGGATAGCACCGGAGATATCACTCGGCCTTTCGACCCTCTACATATCCCGCGTGGGCGCTGTTGATGCAGCCTTTAGTACCCGGAGGCTCGCTCCCTCCCCTCGGCGCTCCCATGCCGGCGGGCGTCAGGAAGGCTCGACGGCCAGCCTCCTCTAGGAGTCTTGCGACATAGTCCACGACTCGCACTAACCTTTCTCTATAGTTATATTTGGAGAGTTTCCTGCCCCATCCCCCTGGCCTATTCAGCGCGTCTTCAGCTCGGCTCGCGTCTGCGTGCACAGCGCATGCCAACCGCCCCCAACCTCGCATCCGGCTTAAGCATGGGGGAGGACGGTTTTCCCGCCACGGCTCGCAAGGAAGCGATGCGCGACGCCACAGCTGTCATTCGATTTCTTCATGCAGATGGGTGCAACTTATCTGAAATTCATTGACGAATGTATACGGTAAACCTTTCACGAGTGACAGCAACGTGCGGCGGTGGTGCACGAACTTTGAAGCAGGACATATAGGCATTTATGTTACAGGCTGTCAGGGATGGCAGCAATGTCAATCATCAGACCTTGAAAGAAAAGAAAAGCTCTCGTATCTTAAGAGACGTTAATAAGAAGAACAATATTATTGTAGCTGTGTATACGATTTGAAAATCTTTGAAATCTTCTCCTACTTTTTAATATATTTAATGAATAATTTTTTTTTAAATTGCAGATAGAAAATTGAAAGTTGGAAACAATATCCAAGGAGTTTTTTTAAAGGGCGGAGGATGAGAACGTCCGTGAGCGAATGACGGAGGGGAAGGGCAAGGGTGGACGGTCAAAGGCCGAGTCTAAAATGCGAAAGTGGAGGACTAAAGCAAGCAGGCAAGGGGTAGAGCGTAGAACATAGGACAGACAAGTCAAAGGGCTTCCGCATAAGCCACTTGCCCGTTTGGAAAGTCTGCCCCTCAATTTGCTCTCATTTACCCTCCAAATCCAGAAAGGGGTGTACAAGCCCAAGTTGAAGCGGGGTTGGTAAAAGCAAAATGCGCTACAAATATCACAACGAATGGGGTCTTCTAACGAAAACGTGATAGCCGGATGTTTTCAATCAACCGAGATTTTTAGTTTGTTTACTCACTTTAGTACTTAATTATTTATTTCATGTTTATTTGTTTTTAAATTTTTGGCTGGTATAATAATCATGTCAAGGCGCAGAAATATGTTTGAATGCCACATTCTTTGCCTGTTTCCGATTTGTGTTCTATTTAATGATTTTGTTATTTGTAGGTAGCAATAATGTGAAATAAATGAATCCGGTGAGGAGAGTCCAGTGATTCTGTGAATTCGCGGATACGGATACGCCACCCTGGAGAATATGTACCACCCTTACTTTTAAAATTCCCGCCACTTTCTCTGGACGCAGTGCCCGCGAACTTTAATGAGCTAGTTACCTTACCCGTAACCATGACATGTCTGGCGTAGGTCGTAGGACAGAGTGAAAGAGCGTAGGGTGATTTTTTTTATCTCAGTGACTCAAACTTGAAGCAATGTCTGGAGTGGATAAATGATTTAATGGATAGATGAATATGAATATATGATTTGATATGAGGGACCAATGATGGAATGAGATGTAGGGGATACAGGAGAACTCACTTTGTCTACCAAACATTTCTCCAGATTCAATTAGGATCTGAATTCTGGTCTCAGCGAGGGAAAGCGAACGATCTCGATAATACACCACGGATTAGTAGGGTGTAGGTCGTAAGACAGAAGCCCCGTTCTTCCGAGCACAAACTACAACAGTTCGCCCATGTAAACAATATAGAAAATAACTAAAGCGAAAATAAAACAAACCGACCACAAAGCGACAGCATTACCTTTTGTAGAGATCATCTTCGGTGCAAGCCTTTAGTAAAACTTAACTGCCCAAGTGGGTCTAATTCTTCTATTTCACTAAGTTGCCAACCATCACTGATTGATTGATTTTTTCGTGTTTCCGGGCGCGTCAACAGCTTTGGTCATTAGTCCCGTAAGTGTAATGCGTGCCTTTTCTCTGGAGATGGCGGTGATTTTCCCCGCTGAATGGCGACATCCGGCGCCGACCTACCGTCGGCTAGTGGGGTTTCCCGCTAACCAAAACTCTCCCACCAGCGGGGCACCGCCTCAGCCGAAACAAGCTCTAAGCTCCCGACCGGTCTCCCGGAATATGTGGTAGTGTAGTGCATGTTAGTGTAAGTGTGTGTATAAGGGGAGAGGATAGGACAAGGAAGAGGAAGGACAGATCGCGCGCGGTGCGTAGCCCGTTTGGTAGGGTACTGCTCCGACATTCGCCTGGTGTTGATCGGAGGAACCATGTAAAACTACCGATCAGAGCAGCCGGCCGCTAGAATTCTCCTCGAGACAGCGACTGAATTCGACGTAGCTGAAAAGCTAGTGTCGAAAATCTTGCCGCCGTCAGGACTCAGGACCTCCTGGTCAGAGGCGCTGCATTGGCATCAGTTGATGCACTGAGCTACCGCTCCCGGTGCGAACCGTCACTATTAACATCGTTTCTCGTGAATGTTAGCCTTTGATCTGCTTGCATTCGCTGGAAGTCGATGGGCCGTGGTGGGCTGCGTGGAGGGCATCGCCCTTGGGCGTTCCGGGCGCTGCGCGTGCTCCGAGCTCTCGCCCTGGGGCTCTGCCGCCTCCCCCTGCGCGGGCGACTCCACGACTATCCCGCCCATACAGCAATCAACAAAATTCAAATATTCCAAAATAGGGCCCTCAGAACTTCACTTAACTCACCTTGGTATATAAGCAACACGAATATCCACAAAGACCTCGCCATAGACCCCGTCCTAACATACATCACCAAACTTTCCCAAACATTCTTCCAAAATCTACCCTCAGTTACCGATGCTTCCCATTACAATATGGGTAAAGAACATCCCATAGAAACTCGTCTCCACAACCGACTCCTCTTTCTCATCTTCCTCCGTAAACTGGCTGATATCAGATAATGAAATAAATAGTCCTCCTATCAGTTGTCAACAATATGTATTTCCCCACTTTATTATTCTCACTACTTCAGTCTATGTTTAATGGGAGGTGGCCTTAGCCACCCCTTTACATCTTTTGTCTGAAAATACTCGCTCCTAACAAATGAAAATCCATAGGGTTCTATGAAAACTTCCAGAAATATTGAACGTGGGTGACATCAATAAAACAATAAAAATGAGCTATTACTTTTTTCTCAAGTTTTCAAAGCAATTGCTCTATATGCTACATAGTTATTGCTGCTATATGAATAAAGAACGTGACCAGTTTCTCTAATCTTGATCAATTTCTCCTTTGACGTGTAACTGCTTTCCTGAGGAGCAATTGGATACTTTTCGCATGAATAAAATCGGGAGTTTGTTTCTAGTGCGGAGCATTTACTTTGAATGTTCCGATCGACCTCTGTAGGTCAATCAAATCGTGTTGAATAGAACAGAGGTTATAATCGACGGTTGTGAGTTAGTTGTGAGGTTTGAGGTAGTGAATGAATGAATGAATGATGGAAGACTTCCAACAATTTCGCCAAAACTACGTCAATTGTACAACTTAACCTAACATGATCGGCACCATCAGGAACTGGCACGAGTTGCGCGGTAACGTAGACAAACCAGACAGAAAAAATTGACCAATCGTAACAGATCAGTTAGTAAGCAATTACTTCGAGAGAAGTAAATCCTCCAAATTTCAGAAAACGTTTTATTAATGTGAAAATAAGCAATTACTTATGAGAAGTAGTAGTTCCTACTTGTAATAATTAGCAATTGCTCATGAGTATTTACTCATTTTTACTCATACCACATTATGTCTGCAAGGAGGGAGCGATCAGTTGTGGTGGCAGAACGCTATACTTTAAATATATTACAATTAAATATTTTTATATCTCAAAAAAGATAACTTTAAATAAATAATAATGGCAATAACAATAGTAACCATAATAATAGTAATAAAAGTAATACCCTTAATAGACATTTTAAAACATTAAACAAGTGATTTTGTTACTACATGGGACTTAATTTATCTTTATTCTTTCTCAATTTATATTCCACTTCACTTTGCAACACAGCGTAACCCTTCCATACAAGCACGGCATTAATAATTATATTATGCATTTAATTGAAACCAAAGAAAATAATATAAACAATAACATCTGTTTTAATAAGTCTAATCTATGAATTTGTACAATTATTAACTAATTAATTTTTAAAATTTTAAACACCTAGAAAAAAGGATTCAAAGATTATCGCAGGCTAATCTTCTACCTCGCTTAACTTACGGTGTAGGACATCCTTTGGAACGCTTTGTTCAGACCAGTAGACGATTTTGACAGATCTCCAAACAGATGAGCATCGAATCTCTGAGGACCACATCGCTCAGCGAAATTTCTTTCACCAGCTAGATGAGCCGAACGCCATCTGTTAATGACTCGGAAGGGTCAGTTCAGGGGGAGCACTTCCGGTCACATTGAAAACTCATGAGATATATTGCACTTATAATGTCGTTCATGTTATTATAATCTGTCTCCTTTTTCTTGTCCGAAAAACCCACTCCATTTTCTTACATCTGTTACATTCATGCGACATACGTGCCCATAACATCTCGCACTTCTTGCTTACATTGTGACACATCGCAGTGTCAATATTTATCATGCAGCAAATTTCTTTCTTTTTATCTGGTCTGGTATTGCAACATTCTCTAAAAACCCAATTCCCATTGATAGCAACCTATTGTAAATTTGCTCTTGAGCTCCGCTAATTGCTTTGTATATAGTCACTAGTTTTTATTTGTGTTCTTGAACACCAGATTTGATTGTTACTTGCAATTTGCCTTGACTAAATAAGTTACTAGTAGTTCTCGTGTGAATAATTTGCAAGATATTTAATTCATTTATAATCTTTTAGAATACTTAATTCCAAATTTCTTTCATTCTTCTTGGAGTGTTCATTCCCTTCAAAAAAAGAAATAGAACGGAATTGTGGAAATGTAGCTCTTTTTGCAGAGCCTGTAAAGCTCGTTGATTTGGCAAAGGATTTGCCAGTTCATTTTTTGCGCAAATTGACGAACGGTTATTTAAGTGTCAGGAATAGTGAATTCTGAGCATTCAACATCACCCTGATCACAAGAATTCACCTAGCAGTTAACTACACTCGCCGACCTGGATGGCCGAGGTGGCTAAGAGCGAGTACCGACTCAGCGCTTCGGTCTGAAGAGTCGCGGATTCGAGTCCCGCCTTGAGCATGGCTGTTTGTCCCTTGACTTTGGGTGTGTTGTCGCGGAGGGCCTCGCGTTCTGCTGATCCCCAGATCAGAGGAGCCCGCAAGAGTGTTTGTCTAGTGTATGGTCAAATATACGTCCCTTCGGGACGTAAAGGGCAACCGGCTGTCGGCTGGATAAAAGCCCTAGGAAAAAACTACACTCTCAGAAATTTCTGCATTACTTTTAATGTAAAGTACATGAAAGTAATTATCATGTACGTAAATTAAATGTAATGTACATGTACAGTAATTTTAATGCTCATGTACATTAAATTTAATGTACGTGTAAATTAAATTCAATGTACGTGAACAATTAAATTTAATGCAGGGAAGTAAGTTAAGCCAACATTCGTATATTAAATATACATTGATTTTAATTTTCGCATTAAATTTAATGTGCAGGCACATTAATGTCCATTTAATGTACAATGTACATTAAAATTCATGTACAGTCGTACATTAAATCTGCATTAAATTTAATGTAATGTCTGGTAGTGTAAATATCCGATCTGCATTTCATGGTCTTTCTACTCGCGATGTTTTGGGCGGACGGAGCGTGTTCTCACTTGCTTGGCCGTGTGTTGCAGAGACTCGCGACCACCAAGGGCAGCCGGTGCGCGAGCAGTACTGCCCCATCAGCGGCCACTTCTCCTTCACGTCGCGAGGCGGGCCGGGCGGGGGCGGCGGCTTCGGCGGCGGCGGCGGCTTCGGCGGCGGCTTCGGCGGCGGCCCGCGCCGCGACTGCCCCAACGCGCAGATGTCGCAGGTGGACAGCTGCCCGTCGGGCTCCCAGCTCAACATGCGCTACCGCAACTGCAACTTCCCCGACTTCGGTGAGTGCTCGATGACACCTCGTGGCCAGCGCCCGCGGCGATGCCGCCCTTTGACGGCTTGTTGGTAGGAGCTGGGTCAACTGGGCGGTATAGAGCGATTTTCCTAAGGATGAGCCAAAGTGACTGCTAGTGTTGGCAACATAACTGAAGGTTCTGTGATCGTTGTGCCCTCGAGCCCATTGCTGCATCCCTTCCTGCATTCGTTCGTTTGCAGTTGGCTAACTTGTTAATGGCTTCGACTCTTCCTTCAGTGGTGTCCTCGTCCGACAAAAATATAGTGCGCCACGAGAAATAATTGAAATTAGAAAGTCCAATGTTATGTGCTCTTCTGTAAAAATTCTTTTTTTCTTTATATATTACATAGAATTTATTTTTTGTGCGGTAAATATTATGTTTATTTTAAAACCGAGACTTGAACGCGAGATGCGTACCGGTGCACGTACACATATCCAGCTTAAAATCATTTTTCTTTCTATTTACATTCGAGGCAGTTTTCTTTTACTGATTGTGAGAGCATGTAAAGAGATTTTCCACATACGTAATTAAATTTAAATATTTTCCGGACTCGCGTACGTGCATGTGCCTCAGCGAAACTCTTAGACTTCTGCATACGGATGTTTTCACAGGAGTCATAACTTAACACTTTACGAAGAGGCGTGGTTGAACAGCTGTCGCGGCGGAGAGATACTTCTCTGAATTACATGTGATGTTCACTTGTTTTCGCGAACTGTCACTTTGGCTCATCCTTAGGAAAATCGTTCTATATTGTGTGTTGGGAACAAGAAGTTTAAACAACCCAGGAGACACCCATATTAACCCAGGAGAAAATCACGACCTCTCGCTCTGTAATTGAATATCTAAATTCTTTCACCTTATTTGAGGCACCCGGGTGCAAAAAATAGTAATTGACATTCACGTATCGTAGGAAAATTGAACGCGAGAACGTGGTTTTCTAAGCAAGGAGCGGGACAAATCATTACGTACGAGAGAAATAAGACTGCGATCTGTTGCCAGTTGCTGAATTCACAAAAAATGACACGGAGAGCAATTCTCTTTTTTTTTTATTACAGCCAGTCAAAATGTCACATGCCATTAAAGAGCTTACTATTTCCAAAGTGACGTATCTCCAAGAAGTACAATTTTTCATGAACGGGAGGTATTCACACTCCGCCTAATAGTTCAATAGTACACAAGAAACGTCATTTTTAACACAATATTTGATAGTACGATGGAGAGACGTCTTAAGAAGGTATTGATACGTGAAACTAGAAAACAAACTGAAATGGAGAAACTTCACGTAGGAAATAACCTCTTCAATTATTCACACCCTATCTCATTTCTTGTGAGATTTCAATGAACTGACCGGGAGCGGTAGCTCAGTGCATCAACTGATGTCACTGCAGCGCCTCTCACCGGGAGGTCCTAGGTTCGAGTCCTAACGGCGGCAGGATTTTCGACACTAGCTTTTGAGCTAGGTCGAATTCAGTCGCTGCCTGGAGGAGAATTCTAGCGGCCGGCTGCTCTGATCGGTAGTTTTCCGTGGTTCCTCCGATCAACACCAGGCGAATGCCGGAGCAGTACCCTATCAAACGGGCCACGGACCGCGCGCGATCTGTCCTTCCTCTTCCTTGTCCTATCCTCTCCCATTACACACACACTTACACACACACTTACACTAACATGCACTACACTACCACATATCCCGGGAGACCGGTCGGGAGCTTAGATCTTGTCCCGGCTGGGGCGGTGCCCCGCTGGTGGGAGAGTCCTGGTTAGGGGGAAACCCCACTAGCCGACGGTAGGTGGCCGGGGAAAGATCACCGCCCTCTCCTGAGAAATAAAACATGCACTACACTAACGGGACTAATGACCAGAGTAGTTGACGCGCCCGGAAACATGAATGAATCAATCAATTAATGAACTGCCCGAGAGCTCGAAAGGGCGGCGCCACGGGCGGTGGCCATGGTGTGCGTGTGACGCGCGGCTGTTGCAGACGTGACGTACGCGTGCCTGGGCCACTGGGAGGGGCCGGCCGGCCAACGCTACCTCGCGCTGCTCAACCGGGCCGCCGACTCGCTGCCTCGCTATCCACGCTACCGCTGCGCGGTAAGTACTGTTGCCAACGTAACTCACACAACAATCAATAATAATATGTATACATTTTCTTCCCGTTCGACATTCGCCTTTCGGGGGTTTTGAACGAGGCATGTCATAATGAATTTATTTGTACACATTCTCGAGCAAATGAAAGTTTCAGTATCATATTCCTTATTTTGATAATTTGATAATTTCACCGTGGCTATTTGAAAGTGTGCATTTATGGATTAGGTGTGGAAGGAAAACTTTTTTTTTTGTTTTCTTAAAACAAATATATCTCTTGTCATGATTTCTGTAGCACCTTAAGAAGGATGTCACTAAATGTTCTAATTTCCTTGTCTTCACATCATTCCTGTTCGTTCAAGGTTTACCTTGTTGTGGATGTTGCTGGTGATTGATTTTATTTCTCCCGTTCTAAGGAGACAGGGTCTCAGGAATTGTGTGGCTGTGCAGCTACTTTGCGTTTCTAAGCAACCCTTTTGAGCTTGTTAGTACTTTGATCATTGGGATTTTTTCTTGAGATTAGGTTTTCTTAAATAATTATCAATAAATGTGTAAATTATACAACTCCCAAAGACACGGTTCTTCCAAACACTTCTTTCGTAGGTGTCTAGTGTATTCGAATACTTAACATTATTAATAAACCTTACCACACGTTTTACAATAGTGTATGAGCGACTATTTTGGTCACAGTAGTCAATATGACAGATCTCGAATGGTCAAGCTACAAAATGTCCTGCTAGATCTTGCAGAAAGTGCTAGTCGTGAAAGTTCAATTGTTCAAAGCGTGATGGTGGTCTCCAGTTTCCCAGAGATTTTATCATATTAAATAATTTCTCCTGAAATACAATTTCATACCATTCATTAATCAAGAATTTTCAGGCATATAAAAGATTCACGTTTTGTAGTGGATATCAATTTTCAGAGAACTGAAACTGTCGTCTTATGAGTCGCGTAGTTCTCTCCCCGTCAACTGGCACTTCGTTATTGAAAGCCGAAAGCCGAAAGCCACAGAGTACATATCCGAAAGCTCCCAGGCCCGGGGCTCGGCGGCGCGCGGGAGGAAGGGGCGGCGACGGTGGGGAAGGGGAGGGGAGGGGGAAGGGATGGCTTCCAGTAGGCGCCTCGCGGAAAAAGCGGTCGGCGGAAGTAGAAAAAACGTAGGAGAGGGTGTGTTCCACGTCAAAGACCGTGCCTGCCTCCGCCCCCATCCTCGCACCCACCCTCGTCCTCACCGCCTCCCCCACCTCCACACTCGCTCCCGCCCCCGCCCCCCTCCCTCTTGTTTTCGCCCCCGCCTCCGCCCCGCCCCCTCCAGCGCAGATGGGCCGCGTCGCTCCAAGGCGAGAGCAGCGCAGCGTCCGTCCAGCGCATATGGGCCTAGGCTCAGCGGCCATGGAATCTCGTGGAGACATCCATCACTGCTCAGAAAAAAACAAGGAGATGTTCTCTGGACTTGCCACCACCCGTACAGGGATATCTCCCTAGAGAAGTTCGAGTATATAAAAAATAATGAGCATATACACGATCATATGAAGAAGAAAGTTTTTCTTTTATGGCCACCATTCCTTACAGTGAGGTGCTTCTCCGTAGATACTCCGCGAGACGTTAACTATAACGATCATGCAGCTCGCAGTCTGACAATAACATGCGTGGGCGTTACATAGCTTTCGTAAGACAGGGGGATTGCAATCTCGCCCCTTTTATCTGATTTTTCGAAGAAAAATGTAAATGCAACGCTTTTATGGAACACTCCACACTCGACCCTACCATTACAACTGTGTAGAAGCTAAGAGAATAATTGTATTTTTTCATTTTCAGTAAAAGATTTTATATGTATGTATAAACGCCTACCCGTACATGATTCTGAGGCCTGCCTTTTTAGTATCAGAGTCCATGGAAATGTATTTGCACAAAAATCTCTTGAGCTGATTTTTCTATCATTAGAATGATTTTCGTACACTGGTTACCATCTCACTGTTGCCATCTCACAAATGAATATGTATGTGATGTGTTGTAATCCTCGTACAACATGTGTGAAAAGTAAAAAAAGTTTAATTATGGAGTTATTTTCACGGAAATATTAAGTAAGCATAAAGAATAAGAGGATGATTCGTTCAAGGTTTGCCTTCTTCATTTCGATATGTGAAGGAAAATCGGGCCTCAGGAATCATTTGAAGTATAAGCAAAAATGTAGAGCACTTCAAGAAGAACGAGGTCCTCAAGCATCTGGTTACGATTTTAAGAAGCTAAAAAAGCCTTCTGTGACAGGTAATCTGACCCACGCTGCTTCGTACTTTTTACTACAGTAGCATATTCTTCACGAAAGGAAATTAGGAGTTACTTTAGCCAAGTCGTCCTCCTGTCAGCATTTACATATTTTATTGGGGATGCTGTGAATTGTGAGGTGGGAAAAGCGAGTGGCAGGAAATGGAGATGAGGTTCCCACAGCCCCACGCGGAACATTCACTGCCGGAGCCGCGACTTCGCACCGCGTGGCATGGCGCTCCCACATTTTCAATCCCCGAAGCAAAAACAAGGGCATGGCGTAGCGCACTTTCCAGTAGTGCAGGCAATAAGAAATGGCCACAAATGCGTTAAAAGGGTTAGAAAGAATATTTTAAAAGTGGTCACACAGAGCATCATTATATTTCACTCATGAAATTTTGACTAGAGACGATCAAGAATTCGTATTGAATAAGCCAACAACTACTGCAATCCTCCTTGAAAATTATCCACTTTTCTTTATTTTATCGCCTCCTCGATGCTGAATATTCGTAATGATCAGCGAGGGAGATCAACGGTGATATGAGGTCCATTTACCCAATCGATGATTTATTCACAAGATTCCAATAACAATAAGAATTAACAAAAACTTCTATGATCCACTTCTACAATCCTATGACTTTGTCACGTGTGTCATAAATGTAATAAAAAATTTACACAATTAAGATAACTCTTGTGTACCTTTTTTTATTCCTTAATATTAGTTTACACTTTGATCTGAATTAATATAATTAATATAAAATACCCACTGGGGTTTTTAACTTCTAATACAAATTTCCTCCCCGTTACGCTCGTGGCATTGCTTATAAGAACGCTGATAATATCCAATAAACCAAAAAGCACTTCGGTTATAGGTTGTACGTTCGATAATAAGTTGTGGAGTACAAATAGTGGAATATTTTTTCTAACTATTGGTTAGCAGATGTATTCGTAAGTTCATAAAATTCAACCCAAAACTGTTTCTCACTCCGAAAAATTTTATAAGTTAAAATCAGACGTACATTTTTCTCAAAACGCTACGAGTAATAAACTGCAATTCGTATTTCTTTTACTTTGGTGAAACAAAACTGTCAAGAAAAAATTGGGTGAAAGCACGAACCTGGAATTATCTTCGGTTTCTAAGTTCATAAAAGTGCTTATTATGAAATCATAATCATACAATAAATAATTATTTTCAAAATTTCGACATAAACGGATGCTCGCGTAACAGGATGTTTTGTCAGACGCTATGGCGAGTAATTTGAAACTCAAACGGATTATACAAATTCCGTTGCCGCAGCATGAGTGAAATTTTCCCGTTGCTGCCACAAGACATACGAGGTGCACATTTTCCTCCAGCCAGTGGGGTTCTTTAAAGGAGAAGGTCCGGATCCATATGATCGCGCCGGTACATCTTTAAATTTTATATAAACCTGAATCTGAAATTTTATATAAATCTATTCATGGTTATCGAAACAAAGCACCACCTTTTTTCGCCATCTTAGGGCGAAATGGTAAGTAACGTAACAAGTGCGCGAATTACCACGCGCACGTGATACTGTCACCTGATGAATACGTCTAATGTTATAGTTGTAGATATCGACGTTTGCCTAAAAGAGAACTGTTATTCCGCTTCGAATCGTCGAGGGCATATCGTTTACGTTTAGAGTATACGTATACAAAAAGAGAATAGAGCCTAAAATCGATCCCTGTGGGACTCCAAATGCAATTGGAAAAGAGTCGGAAAGATGTGTACATAATTTTCCATCATTCCAGTGAGGTAGTTCTACTCTCTGAGATCGTTGTTTAAGGTACGAACTTAACCAATCTAGAGCAATACCACAAATTCCATATGAAGTTAATTTGGAAAGTAAAATGTTATGATCAATGATGTCAAAAGCTTTTGAATGATCTAAAAATAATCCAATATGTGCTTCGTTTTGATCCAATGATGACGCGACATCTTTTAGAAAAGAAAATATGGGTGTTTCCGATTTCTAGATTTTGATTCTCAAAATCCATATTGGCAAACTGAATTTGCGCCGTGTTTACTGAGAAAGGTTTCCATTCATACGTAAGAAAGGCTCTCTAATATGTTTGAAAACACTGACAGAAGAGAAATTGGCTGATAATATTGAATTTAATTTTTGTTGCCTTTTTCGAAGAGCGGCTTAATCATAGATGTTTTGAAAATATCTGGAAAAGTTCCGGTGGAGAAGGATGCATTAAATATGTATGTTATCGGGTGTATAATGGCAGACGCACAAGTATTTTACAAACAATCCGGAAATTCATGTAAACCGGTCGAATACGTATTTTTTAGCTTACCGATTAAGTTTCGGAAAGGAATATCGTGTCTAAAATTTTTGGGAAACATCTGAGTTAAATTTTGTGGCTGCAGATCCTCAGTGAGATGGGCAGCAATTCTAGAAAAATATTGGTTAAAAGGACTAGCCACTGTTGTCGAATCGTTTTACTATATTCCACATTGCTCTTGTTTTGTTATTTGAGTTCAAAATATCCTGATTTTGTTTCATGATTTTAGCCTGCCTTATGATTTTTCTGAACAATGATTTGTATTTTTTAAAGTAGAAGAGGAAATCTTGAGATACGTTATGACGCTTAGAAAGCAAAGAATTCGTTTGTTTTTACATGATATCCTAATCCCGTGTGTTATCCAAGAATTGCCTTTCGGTGAAATATTTAATTTTCTTTTTTGAAGAGGAAAGTAAGTGTTAAAATTAAATGAAAGCGTTGAAGAAAAAATAATTATATTTATCGTTTGTATCAACAGTATTATAAACCGCTACAAGTTCTAACAGGCCGTACGCAAAAGTTGTGTCGCACACTATTAGTTAATTTAAAAAAAGCTCTCTCCCACACAGAAAACAAGCACGAGAATCATGATTCACGCCCAGCGAGTTAAAAAAAATTACCCGTTAATATGACGTCACTGCAAAAAAGACATTTTCAGGGTGACGTCACGTTTTTCAAATGTCTAAAGGAAGAACTAACTTCACTCACGCGTAGCAGTACGCAAAATCTCTCATTTTTACATGATTATAGAAAGAAATCAGTTTAAGGTGTTCGTATTTAAACACGAGGATAGTCAAACGTCTCTCGTTTTAGTTTTTCTTTCGAACAAGGGTCCAAGACGACGGACGGGCGGCGATGGTGTAACGGTTAGCGAATCGGGCTGTTATACCCAAATTCGCGGGTTCAAACCCGATTAAAGCCGTGGATTTTTAAGGAAAAAAATCCTTCGTATGCCTTCCTTAAAAGGGAAAGTAAAGCCGGCTGTCCCATGTTAGTAGATTTACTGCATGTAAAAGATCCTCAAGCCTAAATGAAGCCTCTGATCTAAATTCAAATTGCCTGTTTCGTCACCCAAGTAATACCTTCTTTCATAGGTGAAAGGAGCGTAACGAAATTTGTGTGGTCAGACGGAAGAGCGGGCCTCATGGCCTGAGTCTCGCCACGTAGAATAAGGCATCCATTCAAGACGGGACACGGCGGACTCCGTACGAAACCCGCTTGTCTTAGGGGCTTTCGATGCGACTGTAGAGCGCAGTGAAACGGCATCGGGAAAAGATTTTGGGGAATGTTGGACAACTGTTTCGCGGACATTCTCAAAGTATTTTTCAGTTGTTGTATTGTCCGCGAGGGACATCATGAACGATCTGGCATTGGAGGCAATTTTATGGTCTAATATTCCACAGGGAAACGTTGCTCAAAAATCAAGAATTCAAAAATCTCTCGCCGGATTCGCTCTACAATCGGAACGGAAGTGAGTGACCTCTGTCCGACGTGATTTGCAATGCCATTTTTATTATCATAATATATTGCATGCTGCTTTTTACGATTCATCCGTAATCTATCGTCATTAGATATGTTGCACGGGAAGCAGAATCCACTATTGTCGACTTGACAAGAGTCGAAGGCTCTAGAGTTCGTTCAGATCGATAGGGAAATATGAATTTTGGAGAAAATCTTGTTACCGATTTAGACGCTAGTTTTGACAACAGAGAGACGTTTTGCCGCCAATCAATTTTTCGGTATCAAGAACCTACGAAACATGCATTCTGATAACGTGAAGTGTTGGAAGTAATAAAATGTTGTTCATATATAAACACTTTACGTAATACAAGTATTTGTAATGACATAGATTCGACATTAAAAGCATTTGAAAGCTACTTTCGCAGCAAGAACCTTGAAAATATTTCTATGCAAATGTGCCTTGCGTACTTCGTTGCATCACCATTCTTTGGTGAGCAACCTTAGCACAGAACGCTTGCCAGAGAGTACATCGTGCCTCAATTTGAGCGTCGTATAATTCGGTCTGCAATGGAAAGATTACATTAAAATATTGTTTCCCTTAATACGCATCCGGTGGACAGAGCGAGCATGGCGAAGTCCCATGTAAGGCATGGGTGTTTACCAGATGGGTTCTTACTATTTATTTATCCCGTGTGGATCATCATACTACTCAAAATCATTTGTATCTCGTCATCATTCACTTTTTATCATCTCGACATCATCCACTGACAGCCACAGTTTATGTGCGTGGCATTGAGATCTCCGAGCAATATTGTGTTTTCGTTCGATTTGAGTAGGTTAATTAGATTCAGATTTTTAATTTTTGTCGTGGGAGATTTACAGGCTGCTATTATAGAAATTTTGATTATTATTAAATATTATAGAAGTTTGGCAATTTAGTGTTGTGTGTATTGCTACTGTTTCTATTCTCGATATTGGTGGAAAGTCAATATGGTAATCGGTGATATGTGATGATGTTACAATAAATATGCCGGTTTCTTTTAATATTTATCATTTCTATAGATGGAGTAGTTGGAGATGTAGAGCTTGTTTTTTATGCAGGTGCGATTCGATTATACTGCTATGCCAATCTGATAGTGATACAAAAAATTAATACATTCAGTTTTCATATTTTGTATGCTGTTTGAATTCCAATTTGTGATAATTTAACCTTTATTGCTTTCTTTTGGTATGGTTATTATTCAAATATTCTGTGACTGAATTTTGAAATTTCGAGATGAAAGATGGTATTAGCGAGTAGATAAAAAGGATTAAACGAGAGGTGATAGAGTTTATTATTGTACTGTTTATACATTGCTAGAATTAGTGTTGTTTGTGTGAGAAGTTGGCTGTTTGGTTGCCCTAGAGTGTTTGATTTTGTTAATTAGAAAGGTTTGGGTTAAGATAGTTTTGGTGTGAAAAATTTACTATTGTTTGTGATTGGTAAATTTGAAAGGTTTGTGTAGGAAAAATTTGGAGGTGAGAATGTAGCTTGTTGGTGGATTACATTTCTACTGGTTTTAAACTGGTCACTATTTTCTTGCCCAATGATCTTCTTATAATATGGGCATGATTAGTTTGTCTTATCGCTGACATTACAAATAACACACATTGTTTGGCGGACACAGGATTGAACAATGATTTACAGAACAGTATGCAAAGTTTATAACATTGTGGCAGTTGCTTTTCGTGTGTCCGCATCGTTGGCAGTGGATGAGTCGGTTAGGTCTGCGACGTGTTTCTGTAGAAACACGATTAAAAATGTCGGTGATTGTAAAATTGTTAGTATTGTGTATATAGGTTTATTGCATGAAATTCGCCCGAATCTACGGGGTTTGGGATGTTACATTTTTGTAGTCTTGTGATTTTAATGATTGACGGGTGATGTAATTTAAGTTGTGTAAAAAATCTGATTCTTTTACGGATTGATGCAGATTTTTTAAGGTTATTGATTTTTTATTTGAAGGGTTCTTGAATGGATGGAAAATTTTGTTATGAGATATCTAATAAATGTACGGAAATCTGTTATTGAATTGGCACTTATTTTTGATGTCGTAGGCTTCTTACTTACTTTTGTTTTATTGTTTTTATAGTCTCATACATAGTCACTTGTCTCTTTGTTTTTAATCTCCTTACTGACAATGTTTACATTGCAAATATTAGAGACAAAAGTTGGGGCATTTTAGCCACGAAAACTGTTAGTTTACTTGGATTTTCACTGAAACTGAAATCGTTTAATTCTGGCGATGTTACACCATCGCTCAATACAAGTGAATCGGTTTTGAATGTCACAATTATATTGACGGGGATCTAACGATTCATCAACATTTTTTGTCAGGGTCAAAAAATCACTTTCTCACCTTTTCCGTGGATAGTTTTCTGAAGACGATGATGGTGGCTGCTCGCTGTGCAGGGAACCAGATGTGAAGTCCGCTTCCATGCTGCCTTCAGGAGTGATTGAATTCAGTGTTGCCTGACCACTTGTATCCATTCATTTACTGAGGTTCATTTATATCTTGAGGCACTTGATGGAGGAATTGTTGTTGCCTATATTGTTTAGATTATATAGGGCTTGAGATATAAGAAACTCCGTGGACGGACCTGCTTCATTTTGCGTAAACTATGCAATAATGAAAGAGTACCGCTTTATTGACTGGAAATCTGACAGTTGTTAAAAATGGCAAAACAACTGCTATTTCCACGCAAGGTCGCCTCGCTGTACGTTATCTCAAGTACATTGCATTAGCGGCAATGACTTATCGCACTGAGGTGTTATGCCGGCGAGTAATGAGCACGAACTGTCTCGACTTTTAACTTCTCTTCGATACCGGAGGTCGAAAAAATCGATGCATCGAGACCTTGTTATGAATACTAGCAAATACCGTACCGAACACAGAACAATACACGTTTTTGAATTCCAAGGTAAATTCGAAATAAAAAATTGAACCCGAATTTCAAGGTACAGCACTTTTATCCTTTAAGTTTCAGTCAAATATACTGTTGCTCACTTTTTTAAAATTATTGGTATTTGATGGTAGATAGATTAGTTTTTTAATAACTTTATATATATTGATTTCCTATTAACTAGCTTACAATTAACTTACAACTATTACAATGGGAAAGTAAGTTCCCTTGTGGGTCCTCTAACCAGCTTCCAATTCAGCGAATTTGATGTGAAATGAATGATAAGGGTATTTGTTTTTAATTCTAGTCTAATGATAGGATTTTTGCCGAGTCTGAAAGGCACCAAGGAAGGAATTTGAATTAAGCTGAAGTAAAAGTAATTGGGTAGATAAATCATGTGCTGTGATAACGGTGAATAAGCTATACCTATGATATAATGAATAAGCTTTACCTATCGTGGGTTTTAAGGGAAGGATTGTGATTTTCTTTTTTAGTATTTTCTTGACGAATTATCACAGTGAGTTGTTGGTGTTTAGTAAAATTAATAGATTATAAATTTTTTGACAATGTTAGTGATTAGATTTAGTACCCTCTTATGTTCTTTAGTTTTAAGTTGGATCCATAGATTTCTGGTTTTATTTTTTGTGATTATTGCGTTTTGGATAGATTGAGGTAATTTACTATAACTGTTTTTGTTAGCGTTTGGTAATATGGTGGGTTGAAATTTTTTAATAGTGGAGATAATTAGTTGTTTCAAATAGTTGATAGATCTATTTCTATTAGAGTTTTCAAAATTTTTATTTTAGGAATTGCATTTCTGATAAATGTTTGATACTTTACCCAGTTTATTTTTAAAGTATTTATTTTAGGGGCAGGGACGTCTTGAAGGTTCGTTCGCGGATGGTCAATAATACCGGAATATGATCTGAGTCGAGTTAAAAAATTGTTGAAATGTGAAATTATATTATTGCGTTGGTTATGTCTAAATTTTGGTTATCAGGTTTGTGCAGCACGGTCGAATAGATAATGTGTTGGTTCTGTTGAAGATAAAGTTTATAAATTAGTTTGGTCAATTAAATTGTCTAAGATTTTTCCGTTGCGATTATTGTTTGACAGCAACAGCTTGTATGTTTGGCCTTGAGGTCACCTAGCAATAAGACATTTTCCGGGGGCTGGAAGAAATTGTTTAGGTTCGCTTTTTGAATTTTGTATCTTGATGGCTTGTATACTGATATTATTTTCCATATTATATTTCCATAATGTTTATGTTCCTAATAATTGCGATTACCTCTCTTTATTAATCTAGGAATTTTACCATTACCTTGTCTGTTGATTTACGAATCAGTGGTTTTTGTAAAAAAATGACTTACTTAAGGGAGGGAATATATTTTCAGAAAACGCTGATGTCCATAACTAAATCACTCGATGTAGTAATCATATTCATTATGTGACAGTATCAACAGCTCATTACAAAAGATTCTTATACAATACATGTATTACATTATTTTACAACACTTTGCCAGATGTCATTAAACGATTAAATTCGATAGACAAGTTTAAATCCCAAGTAAAATCGGTTCTGCTGTGTAACAGTTTCTATACAATTAGAAAATATACTGAGCATCAAAAGGAAAGTAACATTAATTCTAACAGTGATATTCAATTTATTATCTACCTTTTGGGCTGTATAATTCCAAACAACCTGTAATAAGTATTGTGCCGCAGCTTCTGGGTCAATGACCCCCATCTCGGTCAGGTTTATTGTCCAGTATCCCTAATCATTGAGCAAATGCTGAGATGGCCCCTTGTTTTGCTTCTGGACATAAATGTAACTTCATTATCTGTGCACATCTTCTAGAATTCAGTGGAAAATATAGTTATTTCGGAGCGAATATTTTGTTAACAATCCTAGCAAAAAACGCTTATTTTCTTTCTGTATTCAAAATTCAAGTAGTATATGGCTTAGGGTAGGGATCACAGAATTATGAAAACGTGCTCAGTATTCACTTCTTCCCGTAGCACGTCACATAGTTTTTAACTGTTTTTTACATAAAATAAATAAATAGATGGCTCAAATACCTGGGGAGTCGGAGTGAATTGTTTATTAGTGATTATAGAATTATTTTACCGCTATTATTACGCCTCCACCTTTGGTTTCAGATCTATCAAATCTGAAACTGTAATTTGGGATGAATAGTTTGTTTTTTAATTAAGCGCGTTTCAATTATGCATTCGATGTCTACGTCGTAGTGATATAGTGAACTAATTCTTTTTATTGTTGATACCACTAGAGTTCCAATTTATGCAGGTTAAATTATTATTGGGTTTATGCGCCATTGTTGTTAGTTAATTAGTCTGTTACGGAGTCTTATATGGGGCTGATTATAGATGGTATTAAAGAATTTATTAAATTAATAATGCATGAGGTGATGACATCTATTATTGTGTTGATTATCGGATTGTTGGAGTGAGGGTCTTGTGTCTGGGAAATTGGTGGGGAGGTGTTATGGAAATTTTGGGCGGTTTTGGATTGATTTTGAAAGTCTGAAATATGGGTGAAGTTCGGGTTTGTGTTGGTTTGAGGCAATGATGGGAATAGTTTCTCACTTATTGAAGATTAAGAAGTGTCTCGTAGAGGAATTCACTCATGGAGATTCAAGTCACATTTGTTTTAGCTACAAACGTGAATATTAAACAAATATGTAAAATTTTTAAATAAACTTTTTTATAAACGTGTTGTGGATTTCATTTTATTACTTAATATAAATTCAAATAAAAAGTAAAATAAAACAATGGTTTTTGGCACATTGAATTCATTATAAAAATCATGTGTCATGTGTTCATCATTCGAGTATTCACACACTACACTTTTTTACCCAATGGCAACACTCAACTTTTGCTTAACATTTGCGACATGCTTAAGAGAAGTGTTCTTCCACGTTCTGCTTACTAGCCTTCAACAAAACTTTCAGTTGATACATGTTAATATGACGTGAATAACTTGTAGAATCATCCAATAATATTGGAAAATACTACCTATAACTTGGATGGAAAGTAATCTCAACCAAGCAGGTTTTGAAATCTCATCGAGAGGTTTTTTCGTTTAAAAACATCGGAAGTTTATAAACAGTCTCATAGAAGTTTAACACTTCTCTAGGTTTGACAGGACTAGGATGTTGCGAAATTTAGTTAAGTTTGTACAATTAGTAAACAATAGCACTTATCTTTATAATTAATAATAATTTTAATGTTTGCAATATGATAAAAATGTGAAACGATGGTAATAGTACGGTGGTATTGACGCGTGTTCAAAAACACGTAGAGCAAATTTTATTCTTTTCCCAAAACACTTCTACATTCTCCTGTAGAAATAACCTAAGGAAACCTAAACCTTTCACATTCTGATTCACATATCTATCTGAAGTTGAACGATCAATACTTTTGTACCACAATTAAAGTTTCGTCGCCTAAAATACATTTTTATTCCCAATCGTTCGTTTCTTGAAATCACTATTATAGAAACGGGTTAAAACTTCTTTAAAATTCGAATGTATTATTGTCGATGAAACACGAAAAAATCGAATTATCAGTATTTAGTAATTTTGACTTGAAAAAAATTTTAATAAATAATTCTTGACATTGAATTAATTACGAATTACAAGGAAACGGTTTTTTGGTAATTATTTGTGACTTCTGCTCGCAGGTACGAGCTTGCATCTCAGTGTCTCTGTTTCTTCCGCTGAGTCGATCCTGGCAATTTGTCCCTGGAGTAGTGTGTCAGTGTGCATTTTCCAGGGGCGGTAGCACGACAATGTAATGGAAGACTGGAATTACCAAACGTTAAGCGCCGAAGGATTAGTCCTTATTTATTGAGGAATTATAAATTCATAAAATATATGTTTTCGGGATAGTTTAACAAGACGCAAATAATTATCACATGATCAATGCCTCCTAGCATTTGATGATGCCTTTGCTACTTCTCCGTATTGAATTAAGGAACATTTTCTGAAGGACTAGCTGTCCCTTTGGCGCTGGCCGGAGCAGTGCGCGGTCGCGGTTTAGGCGTTGGGTTTGTGAATGTGAGCGCGCCCGCGCGCGGGGCGGGGCCGGGCGGGGCAGGGCGGAGCGGGGCGGGGCGCGCTGGCCTTGGCGTGCCTGCGTGCGGCGCCCCGTGTGCCCCTCCGCCCCGACCCCTCCCCTCCCCCCTCACGAACACTCGTCGCCGCCTCTGCCTCCGCGCTCCGTAATGCATGCGTTAAAAGGCGAGCCGGATTTAAACGGCGGGACAGTCCGCGTTCGATGCCCGCCGAGTGGTGTCGGGGTGGGGAGAGGCGATGCAAGGTAGAGAGTGAGCTATATTCAGGGATTTGATTGATTGATTATGTTCTGTCAACTTCTTAAGTCATATTCGCTGTTTGCGGGCTTTCCCTTCTCGAAGTATCTCCGTCAACGAGATATCTCTCCTGTCGGGACAAGCTCTAAGCTCCTTGGATGTGTGGTAGAATAGAGCATGTAAGTGTGTGTGAATATGTAACGGCAGAGGAGGGTCCAAGGATGAGGAAGGTAAGATCGTGCGCGGTCCGTTAAAGTACTGCTCAAACATTCCCCTGATATTGATTTCAGAAACCACGGAAAACTATCGTTCAGAGCAGCTGGCCGCTAGAATTCTCCCTCAGACGTGATTGAGTTCGACCCAGCTATCTAGTGTCAAAATCCGCCATCGTTGAAACACAAACCCGAGACCATCCGGTCACAGACGCTGTTGATACAACAATTGTTGCCCTGAGCCATCTCAGACGGTATGAATTGAATTGAATTGAATTGAATTGAATTTGCCTTATTTTACGTGGCGAGACTCAGGCCATGAGGCCTGCTCTTCCGTCTGACCACGCAAATTCCGCTACGCTCCTTTCACCAATCATGGGAGAAAGAAGGTATTACTTGGGCGACGAAACAGGCGATTTGAATTTAGCTCAGAGGCGTCATTTAGGCTTGAGGATCTTTTACATGCAGTAAATCTACTAACATGGGACAGCCGGCTTTACTTCCCCTCCGCTGTGCTGGGCAGCACAGCGATCGACTAGGGACTTTGGGCTATAGCTGGGGAGCAACGCGAAGCAGCACGGAGAGAAAAGAGGAGCGGGGTCGGGGAGATGAAGCAATGCGAAGTACGGCGGAGCGAAAAGGGACAGGATAATGCCGGAGAGGGATCGGGATTTTTATTTTTTTTTAAATATTTTTATTAAATCCTTCTTATAGAGCATACATAGTTCAGCACATAATACTCTTTACATACGTATTGAATGGCTTACATTCTAATTTATCTAAAATTAAACTACAAACTAATTTGGGTGAGAAAATCTTCTCCAGACACCTCTGAAAACAATCTATTTCGGAAAATTTGACTAGGAATGCCTGGTATGGATATCTATTTTTTATTCTGGTTCTATGAGAAGTTTTCCGGAGTCTGACGTTGTCTAGGTATGGAATTTGAAGTATGGAGTGATAGAACTGGGTTGGGAGATATGTCATATGGTGTTGAATGGAGTCAATTTGGAATTCTTTGGGGGAGCTGTGAGTTTGTGACAAAGCAAGGAGCATTTGTCATAGTTCTAAGAAAATTGTTTTGGACTATTTGGAGTTTGTTTTTGCAGTGGAGATCAAAACTCGACAGGCGTAAAGGAGGAGTGGTCTTATGATAGTTTTGCAGATGGTTATGGCGATTGGAAGTGGGAGATGTGAAGATCGATTAATGATAGGTTTTAGTTGGTGTATCTTATTTTTGGCTCGCTGTATTTTACTATTGATGAGTTGGTTCGAGGGATTGGGCTGAGGTGAAGTAACGTAAGTCCGCTCGGTTGGTGAGATTGACGGCGTTGGTCGGGCATTAGTGTTTCGCGTGTTTTTTGTGCGTGAGATTCGGCTGGTGGCGGGATCAGAGCCCACAGGGTTGGAGTCAGCCACAGCCTTCAGACTCAGCCTTTCCAAGCTGGTACACTAAACTTTTCCGTCCCGTGTTTGCCCTCCATTCTTATCACCAGAGGATTCAAATGAGATCATTTTTGTTTATTCCTTTGTCTCTCAGAATAAGATGGAGCAATGTGCTGCGGAGTATAAAAAGAAAGTGTCTTAAAACTGAAAAATCCCCTAGTACTTTTATATGAAGTAAATACATACTAATAATTTAAATAAATTTGCAAATATGCATATATAATATTATATATATATATATATATATATATATATATATATATATAATATGATATTTATTTCAAAGAAACACAACAATGAACTAACATATTAAAGGCACATTTTCTTGTCTTTAGCATTTTAGCTCCTTCCCTGGAAACTTGCCTAGGGGCTAGGGTGTCGTCCCAATAATTTGACGTAAATATTATTGACGATATTGCAAATGAGCCTGTAGTCAAGATCCGGGTCCCATCGCGTAAGATTCGAGTATATTCTAAGGGCGATCCCTTACATTCTTAATTTTTAAGCGACAGCGAGGGAGGAGGCATGTGTCTTAAAATCCTCTTCCCAGGCGAATGCTTGCATTTGTGATTTATTTATTTATTTATTTTACGTCAAAAAACAGTTAAAACTGCGTATGCCGTGCCATGGGGAAAAGTGAATTGTGTGCACATTTTCAAAATTCTGTGATCCCTACACTAAGTCATATACTCCTTAAATTTTGAAAAAAAATCCCATGTAATAAAATCTATTTTCAAGGATAAATAAGCAATAAATTTTGGCTCTTATCCATGTTGTCCTTCGGAATAATACTTCCTGCCGCGACAACATGGAAACGATAATTTGAATAATTGTATTCCCCACTGAATTCTAGAAGATGTGCACAGAAAATGAAGTTACATTTATGTCCAGAAGCAAAACAAGGGGCCATCTCAGCATTTGCTCAATGGATCAGGGAAACTGGACGAAAAACCTGATCGAGATGGGGATCATTGACCCGGAGGCTGTAGTACAATAGTTGTTACAGGTTCTTTATACACATTTATACAGTCCAAATGGTAAATAATGCATTGATGTCCAAATGTAAATAATGCATGATTTCTCTTTGTTTTCGCCTGTGTAATAGATGGTACCGGTGGTTAGGACTGAATGACGATGAAAGATGAAGGAGTACGGAGGCACTTCTTGTGGATGATTTGACAATCCGAATTCTTGTTACATTAGTATTGGTAGCTACGCTCCGTATATGATTGTAACATGTTAGCATCGGTTTTCACACGAATGTGTATTGAAAAATCTCTGCGAGATGTGCAACGTCAAACCCTCCCACTTGTCTTACGAGCGCTACGAGGCAGATAATCGATTGGTTCAGGGGTTCCTTGTTCCTGACCGCTCTCTTTAGGCCACGCGGGACGGAGCGCGACCAATTCTCAATCCAATTCCCCCTCCCGACAGCTCCCTCTGCTCCGGGAGGAGAAAAACGCCACTTGACCGGGTCACCTGCGACCCCGCGCGCGGGAAACCATCCTCCCACCGGCACGAAACCAGATTTCGACCGCGAAGCTGACGCGTTGACGAGGTGGAATTGGAAGCGGAAAGAAAAACGCTGACATGGTATTTTCCGACTTATAGTAGCAATTTATGGATTCTTAAATGCAGTGTACGCCGCTTATTGTTTATCATTCAGGACCACAGATAATATGACACTAACCGATTGATAACTAGATGAAAAATTCTAATTACAAGATTATCAGATGAGAAAGAAGTCCTCAATTCCGGTTTTTCATCGCTTGATTTTCTCAGAGGATTCCATTAATGTAAAACACGTTCCCATAATACGTCTGGAAATGAAATGACCTGTGATGAACCCCACGCCGCAATATTTCTAATGACTGCCTTATTTCAGCAGTTGTCGGAGGTTCAGACATTGTTATATTCAGACATAGTGTCGTCTGCTGCTACTATAACAGATGTTCTGATATTTTCATTCACAGCCATCTATTTCCAAATTCGTTTTCCGTTGAATTTGGTGGTCGAGTGCACAGGTTTTCTTCACACGGACAGCGAATAGCAATTGCTTGGTCTTTCTCGAGACGCGGTCCATAACTAAAAATTGATCTTAATTTAAATGTGTTTGAAAATAATGATAACAAAATATGAATTATCATCACAATAAACGCCAAATGTATTAATGTTCAAATATCAGTCCGGGCGGGACATCATAAAAATGATAACATTGACCATGTTTTACGGTACGTCTACTGTATATGTGTATATATGTGTGTGTGTATATATATATATATATATATATATATATATATATATATATATATATATATATATATATACACACAGTTAGTTAGATAGTATTCTATACATAGTCCTTCATACTCCAAAAACAGCGATGAAAGTACATGTCAAAACATATTTCAAATTATCATTAAGGTGATTGCATATTGTAATCGATCTGATGGTGGTGAGTTAGTTAAAATTACGTAAAGAACAAAAACACTGGTGAAGTGATCGGCTACAGTTGTTTATACAATAACAACTGATTTTTTTAATGTTCATAGATTTTCTATAACATTGTTACACCTAATAGCGTCTCTGATTGTCGGAGCCTCCTATTTTGTTTCTTGGTGTTGGTGTGAAAACTTTCGCCTCCGACCATCTCTCTAATAAATTTACTGGGGTATTTCTTGCGTTATTCTTGTCTCTTTTTGCCACTTTTCTATTCAGGTTTCACAAGAAACTTGTTCATTCTTTGTAATGTCTCAAAGGCTTCACAGTTTTTTTTACGATTTTGTCATTTTTATTCATGCATCTTTCTTTGTCTTCTAGCTAGTTCATCATTATCATCATCATCATTATTATTATTATTATTATTATTATTATTATTATTATCGTTATTATTATGCAATATAAATTAATTTTTTAACACTGCTCCATAAGTGACGATGATTATACTGAAATACCATTACGAGCCTTCTCGCTCTCAGAGCAAGAAAGCCCAAGTTCAGTACCCCGTGAAGGATCGATTTTCATGGTTTGCGGAGCATCGTGACGGCATGTGAAGAGCTCATCTAAATGCAGGGCCGGCGAAGTACGATAAAGACGAGCGGGCTCTCGACAGGAGGGGGAGAGGGGAGGGCGTGTGTGTGCAGCGCGTGCATGCCGAAAACGATCCACTGATTCAATGGGCACAGACGTCTTGCCTAGCGCTGCCCTGCCACGCCACTCTCGATACCAACGCCATTGCGTCCGTGTCCAAGCCCGTCCCCGCCCCCGCCCCCTCCCTCACCAATCCCCCATCGCCTGTTGCTCGCCACCCTCCACATCCCTCGACCTCTGTGCGCCTCAGCCTCCCACCCACCATTCGCAATTCAGTCCACTGCCCCCTATTATTTACTGCGCTTGGTGGCCTTTCAAACGCTGAGGTCATTAAAGCTGAGGATTAATAATGTAATGAGTACATAATTGCGATAAGGAGGAGGTGAGTGATGAGTGGAGCAAAGGTCGAGAACCTGGTAAAATCTACCGAGAGCTCGCTTTGGTCACCACAAATTCCACATGGATTGCTCGGGGATCGAACAAAGAGTGAAGGCGTATGCGCTAGCCTCGACGCACGAGCGGTCCACCTCCCTCGTCGTCCCCACCCGCCGGCGGCGCAGCATCTCCACCGGCGCCCGGACCCGTCCCCCAGCCCCGCACGAAAGCATAGGGCCCATTCACGAACATCGGCGCGGGCGGTGGGGGCGGGG
Source organism: Teleogryllus occipitalis (assembly GCA_011170035.1). Taxonomy (NCBI): domain Eukaryota; kingdom Metazoa; phylum Arthropoda; class Insecta; order Orthoptera; family Gryllidae; genus Teleogryllus; species Teleogryllus occipitalis. The sequence goes on along the minus strand of BLKR01001435.1, from coordinate 222,817 downwards.
CGCGGAGGGGCCGCTCCGGGCGACGCGGCGGCACCGTCGCCGCCACGGCCCCTCCCCGCCGCCTCGCCCCGCCCCTCCCCGCCCCGCCCCGCCCCGCCCCGCCCCGCCCCGCCCCGCCCCGCCCCGCCCCGCCCCGCCCCGCCCCGCCCCGCCAAGCAAGCGCCTCGCTCTCCTCCGCTGGAATGCTCTGGAATGGCGCACACTGGGCGGCTCTGTGGCTGCGAGGAGAGCGCGCGCGGAGCGGGAGCGGCAGCGGGAGCGGGCTTTTCCTCTCTTTTGTGCGCTAAGTGCAGGCGAGTGCTCGAGTCGAGACGCTTTTGCAGGAACTCTCGTGGAGCCCTCAGCGCATCAACGAGGCAGCAGGGAGGCGCCGCACCGGTTCGACTGCCACGCCCCCTCCCCTTCGCCCCTTCCCCCTCCACGCCTCAATGGACACGCTCATAGCCTCTGGCCATTTTTAAGCAGGGGCTCCAACATACACCTGTCAATTATGAGACAGTTTTACAAACTGTCTAATAACGTCAATAATGTCTAATAATGGAGATTGTACAAAAACTGTTTAATAATGGGCAGGTGTACATGTGTGTGTGTGTCCGCCAACTTCAACGTTACGTAATGAAAATATAGGAGTATGACGCCACGAATTTTCTCGCGACGTAAAGCGTGCATAATAAACGCTACGTTAATAGAAGTAATATCCATATGTAATCATAAGATGGGCCATCTTATAATTTACCAACTGTACAGTCAGTCGTTATAATTCGAATCCACATCAATGAAAGTAACATCTTATCAGGAAAAGGTGCAAAGCGCTTTCAGCGCAAGAAACGTGAGATGAACACGTTTAGCGGTACCCGTTTAGCGGTTTATCTCGTTTCACGGTATGCAAAAACGTTCTATTGAATTAAAATGAAGGGCTATAAGAAGAACATGAACTATTAAATAACCAGTATTAGCAGGTGCATGATTCACAAATAACAGCAGTAAAACCTAAAAATAAATATGCCTCAATACGAAGTTACAACAATCTTCCTAATTTAAAATTTAAGAAAGTTAAATTGTGGTTCGCAAATCGCGAGTTTGGGTTCTGGTTTTCCACAATTGGTATCACGATTTCCGGATGATCCATTAGTACTTCTCTTGTTGAAATATTTTTTCTTTCTTTCTTTCTTTAATCTACAATACCTACTAGTGTTTAACTTCTAAAGTCGGCACGTCAAATCGCGCCCGCACGAGATACTTGCCCGCCTGGGGAGCCCGGCGCTCCTACGGCCACGGGCAATTTCCCCGACTCTGCACTCATTTCCCCTTAAAATTCAGAAAGGGGTGTACATGCCCACGCTGGAGCGGTGCGAGGTGGTAAATAATGTCTTCATACGAAAATATGTTTATTGTTTCGTTTCATTTTGAAACGTATATGATCTTTTCTATTTATTTGTGTCACGAAACAAAAACAAATCTTTCAAATAACCGAGAATTGTATTATGTTTATATTCTTCACTACTTATCACTATTTGTTGTCTATTTTCTCGCTAAATTCTCTCTAATATAAACATATTTGCTAAGTGGCATGAATATGTTTGAATGGCGAATTTTTTCCTTGTTTTCATTTTGTGTTATTAAATCATTCAGTGATTTACTGTATTTAACAATAATGTGAAATAAATTAACATGTTTCTATAAGTTAACAATTCTCGCTTGTGGGCGAACAACGCTTTTGACAAATAAGAATATTTGTCTGTTAAAACTTCTAACCTGAACGAAGAAAGTTCATGATTTTATTTCACTCTTTAGGTAAAGAAGATTACAAAATCAAGATACTTTCGTTTCCATTTTTTAAAATTTCACTCTCAATTGAGAATATGAAATCCCTTATCATATATCAGTTAATATAACATTTAACGAATAATTTTAAGAGTTTAGGACTGTTGTCAATAAAAACTGGACCATACCGAATATAACTGCAAGAGAAGTGTGAGCCGTTGTGGAGTTGTGTGTGTTGAGAGGTGGCATGCATGTGTGGCAGCTGTTCGCGGAGGACGCGAGCACGGGCGCCGTGGCCATGGCCTTCTCCAGCGACTCCACGTGCCGCTCCGACCTGCGCAACGCGTCGTGGGGGTTCGAGGCGCTGCAGCTGACGCCGGTGGCCGCGCAGCCCTGGCCCGACGCCGCCGACGCCGCCGCCTGCCGCTTCCCCGCCTGGGCGCAGGGCCGCTGGCAGCACCTGCACGTGAGCGCCCAGCCCAGCCTTTATTTACTTTTTTAAATTTATTTGACGTCAAAAAAATGTTAAAACTGCGTATGACGTGTATGGGGAGAAGTAAATTCTGTGCACGTTTTCAAAATTCTGTGATCCCTACACTAAGTCATGTACTACTTGAATTTTGAATGAGGAGAAAAGAAGAAAAAAACTGCTCCTATGTAAAAAAATCTATTTTCAAGGATAAATAAGCAATAAATTTTGGGCTCTTAACAATGGTGTCCTTCGTCAAGGAATAATACTTCCTGCCGCGACAACATGGAAACGATAAATTGAATAACTATATTTCCCACTGAATTCTAGAAGACGTGCACAGATAATGAAGTTACATTTATGTTCAGAAGCAAAACAAGGGGCCATCTCAGCATTGGATGGATCTCAGCTCAATGGATCAGGGAAACTGGACGAAAAACCTGATCGTTTGCCAAAAACCTTTCGTTTGCAATCCTGATTTGCCCTTTATCGAAGCCCTACTTTACACCCAAAGGATTTAAATCCATGTTTTTTTAAAAATTTAATTCCTTAAGTTAAATGCAATGGTATGGAAATTTTTTTGAATTTCGGTCGGTAAAAACATCATTTAAATTGCCAACGTTCCGGCTTTTATTAAGCCTTCGACAGAGCATTTTTACTCCGGATATCTCGGACCTATCTACCATTCTGCGCAACGCGAAATTTAAATGATGTTTTTTACTGACCGAAACTCAAGCAAATTCCACACTATTAATCAACGCGATCAAGAAATCAAGCACGTTTAAATGCAATGGTTTTAAACCCTTTTTTGTATACCAGCATTATAAAGGACATTTTCTATTGCAAGAAATCGTTCATAAAAGGGCCTTTTACGGCACAAATGATGACGTATTAGATTTTACGGCACAAATGATTGCGTCATCACACATTCAACCAATCGCAACGAGAGAATTTGGGGAGGTAGCTGTAAACGGAACAGCGAACCACCGTTTTCTCACACTGATGTCTAGTACCCCAGACATCACAAGAAAGTTGTTTCGCAAAATTAAGTTTGATACTCTTAAGAATTTATAATGCTGTTATTAAAAAAAATAGCGTATACAACTCGTTTATAATGTTGCTTTATTGCATTCCTACAAATTTGAAAACTCGCTTCCAAAGTTGTTTTCAAAACGTTTTCAAACTCATGCAATAGAGCTTAACATTATAAACTAATTGCATAAACTATTTCCTCATCCGTAATCCATTCTTTTAAAGACATTCGTTTAAAACTTTAATTTTTTCTTTCATATTAATCCTTAATTTAAAAATCAATAATTTTAAATCTTTATTTCTCATTATTAATCAGAGTAGTTTTGAAACCTTTTACTCAGACTGTACTACTAGTTATACTAGTTATAAAATCTTTTTTTTTTGTTGTACATCTGTACTTTTCTCTTACTTAATCCCTTATTTAATTCACTGCTTTATTTAATTATTTCTATCACCCATTTTTTCCCGTATTTCTAGGTTCAATTTTTTCTACCTAATTTTTCTTGTTTAATATTTAGTTTTAAATTCAATAGCCATCTTTTTAATTAATAAAATTATTTTATAAGTTTAATAGTAGGCCTACAGTATTGTTTCAAAGAGGTGCATTCACTAGCGGAATCATACAAAAATAAACTATCCTCTTTCCAAATTATCTTCTTCTTCGTCTGTATTTAAAGCATATAATTTTTTTAAATACACTTACTTTATGTATTTAAATATATCTCTAAAATACATGCCCAAAAAACTCAAAAATACTGTGTTTCAAATACAAAATGTCATTAAAATGCGTATTTCAAATGCAAGTATTTAAATACCATCCAACCCTGCATGTAAGTTCCAACTTCATATAAGCAACAGGCAGCAGGCGTTGAGTGTGTGAAGGGCTGTGGTGCTGAGGGCGTGCCGGTGTGTCGCAGGTGGATGGGAACACGCTGGTGTACCGCGACCACACCAACTTCCGCACGTACACGGCGCGCTGCGTGGGCGGACGGGCGGCGCCGGGCGAGGAGCGCTTCCTGGTGTACGCGCGCACGCAGTGGTACGCATGCCCTTGCTTGAGCACTTCAAGCACGCCGCTGTTCTGTTGGTACAACGGTTAATAATATTCGGTACAGTAAACTGGCAATTATCCGACTCCAGGTAAATCCAGTCTCCGGCTTAACCGACGCAGTTGTCAGAAAAATAATATCCACCGAGAAACAAAACTCGGAATTATGTAAATTCGCTGACGCAGAAGTCACGAGTCGACGTGTGTGCTGCGCGATGGTCGTAGGAATTTTTGGGCTTCCGTAAGTCCGTATTCTTGGATTGGCTCGACAAATGAGATTATCCGAGCTTTTTCATATCCGAGATAGTTGCGATCCCAAATACTTGGGATATTTGCGAGTCTACTGTACCTGCACCCTTTATTTATTTATTTATTTATGGATGAATGTGTTTATTTATTATTATTAATATTATTATTATTACATAAATATATATTTATTATAATATATTTTATATGTATAGAAAATAATAATTTTTTATTCATTTAAATGTGTTTACATACTCTAGTATTATACAGAAATATACATAAGTATAGTAAGCTTAGTCCATTTTACAATAGTTTCTGCTCAAATTACCTTAAATCTAAGCAAGTTGAGGAATTATACTGACAAACGTCTATAAACGAATTTGATGAGTACTCGTGATACAACAGCATATACTTTCTTGAATTATATCTGACATTTTCAATTTTCGAAAATTCAGAGTTCAAAAAAAAGGACACCTGCATCATTGTTTTATGTATATCACGTTCTCTTTTTGGAAGAAATTCAAACAAAAAAATTGGTGCTGATTTTTAGAAAACCTTTTTTTAGAAATAATTTGCAATAGCTTAATTTTCATTTGCATTGCCGGCGTCGCTAGCCAAATTGCTTAACTACGCTCCGTGAAGTTAGGGAGATGAAGCAATTCGAGACACCGCAGGTTCCGGGATGGGTGACTGTCGGCGAACCCCAGGTGTCTAACGGCACCGAGCCCCTGGCTGAAGGGATAAAAAGGCAATATCTGACTACGATTGGCGATGCCTGACTAGATTAAAGAAGGATTAGTTCACAACTCGTTCGACGCCACCAGGTAATTCGACACCACTAGGTAGAACGTTGTTAAAAATTAACGTAACAAAACAAAAAATAATAAAACATTTCACGTAAAAATTAAGCGATAACTACTCGTTTTTTCAAAAAAATTGTACATGACACTTTTAAAAGAGTTGATTTATTAAAACAGATTTTATTTAAGACAAATATATTTATCTTCAAATTTGTTGTTTTGAAATGGTACCTTTTTGCAGTTTTAAAAAATACAGAGTAAGCCGGAAATAAGACAAGCGCCATTTTCTACCGTTTTTGATGAATACGAGGAGAAAATTTAGTGAACAAATTTGGAATCGTTTTTGAGAAAATAATTGTTTAAAAATTGCTTATATTTCATGCAAAAGTAAGCGAATACCACTCATATTTTGGAAAAATTGTACATGATTTTATTTAAAGATCTCTCTTTAAAAGAACAGATTGCGTTAATAAAAATAATATGTATCTTTAATGTTGTAGTTGTAAGAAAAAATTGCCGAAACAAATTTGAACTTATGCAATTTTCGAAATATCACTGATTTCAACGAAAATTAGACTTGCGCCATTCTTTTGCACAATCCGAAAACGAAGTTTTACCATACACTGTGAAGCCATTTCTGAGAAAATTTTGAAAATGTAAATGAGGCTTCATGGAAAATACTTCCCAAATCAACATATCGGTTGCAAACTCGCGGGACCTCGAGTTCCAGTCAATGGAGTTAATGACAGTAGAGATTAACAAAATTAATTATTCTGGATATTACAACTTCGGTAACGATGTTTAGAGAGGACTATTTTGTTGGTTTGTATTTGGAATGCTATGAAGTTGGCTAATATTGATTCCTGCGGATTTTGGGGGAAAGGAAGAATTTATATGTATTAAGTCCAAATTACTTTGCACTAGCACATTATAAATTACTTGGCCACGGTCCTGTGAAGAATCACTTGTACTACTTCAAGGCTCTGAGTGTTTTTTATATTCTGGTTGCGTAGCAGTGGCACTCACGAACCTTTTGCAACTGAATGCTGCTACGGAGTCAGGGGACTGGCCTGTCAGCTGGCCAGGCTTCATATCCGAGGCTCAGGCACTGTTCTCGGACGAGTGCTGTAGATGCGAAATTTGTAACTGGATATATATTGTTCTGGGGTGAAACCGCTGAGAGAGTGATGTTACACCAACGGTGTTCGGTGTAGTGGGACCAGAATTCAATTGATTGCGGAGGCCTCTGATTCACTGTAAGATGTAGCTCTTCACAATATGAAAAACTAGAACCTACTACATGGCGGAGCACTTCACTCTATATTTTTTCGAAACACTCGGTACGTATAACTTCTATGATTCAGTAAGTGACGGCGGTATGCCGTGGGACACACCGTGTCTCCAGAGCCTGTAGCTGAGCGTGTTGCACTACCACTTAGCTAGATTCCGGCGCAATAACACTGTGGTGAGTCACTTCTGCAGTAGGCTTAAACGGACTGTCGCTCAGCTGCAGAGCATGTCCGAACTCCATTGAGGTTCGATAAGGAATTCCCACGTCTCTTAAGGACGCGCTTTAGATGTCGACGCGGAAGAAGACGGAGCCTGGTCTAGAAAGCGCGGGAGTGATGAATTCCCTCCAAAAGTCTCGATGAAACAATAGATATTATTTTGCAGGAGGAAAATAACAAAGTGCTTGTAAATTGAAATAACTACTGGGAGAAGTGATTTAGGGCATCAACTGATGAGCCTACTGCGGCAGTGCTTCTGACCGGGAAGACCGCTAGATCGAATTCACTCGCTGTCTGGAAGAGAATTCTAGCGGTAGTTTTCCATGGTTTCTCCGACCAACACCAGGCGAATGCCGGATCAGTACTCTAACAAATGGGCCACGGACCACGCGCGATTTTACCTTCCTCTTTCATGTCCTATCCTCAGTTCTTATTTATTCACAGTTACATCAACAGGCACTACACTACCATATATGTCGGGAGACCGGTCGGGAGCTTAGAGCTTGTCCCGGCTGTGGCGGTGCCCCACTGGTGCGAGATATCTAGTTGAGGAAATCCCCGCTAGGCGACGATAACTCGGCGCCGGATCTCGCCATCCAGTGGGGGAAGACAACTGCCACCTTCAGAGGAAAAACATACCCTATACTTACGAGATTAATGCCCTTAGCAGTTGACCCGCCCAGAATCACTAACAATATCAATCAATTGAAATAACTGAATGGACAACAAGTATTCAGTAAATTAAATAAACGCATTGTATATATTACCTTCATACATGGAAAAAGCAGCTTTCATTAAGAGCGAGACACCCCAACATGAATATCTAGAAGCACCACTGGAAGGTATGTGAGTGATGGCAAAGCGAGAAAGGATCTACAGCGAGCGTAACAACGGAATAACTAACGAGTGCCAGCTACGCTCTCGAGGACTTTTAGCGAGAGGACGTGTGTTTGGGTGGAGAAAACCCTTTCTCTTGCCTTTACAACCTGATCGAACGTAACCTGGTTTTATTCCTTTTAAGTATTTTTTTTAAATCCACTACGAAAAATGTGACAGGTTTTCACAATTAATTTATACGTAATTTCTTGTCATCAAAACATGGGAGATATAATAACGCAATAATATAATAACAGTACACTTGTTACCATCGAAAGATCCCTTTCTCCAATTCTCACACACGTTTCGTCAGAATTTATGCAAAGCTGCAGGTGTTGGACACTCAGTCTGTCTTTTTGCTACAATAATATTTGCAACGAGATAGTTTTTGAGTTTATGATATAAAAACTATAACAGATGTATGCTTGTAGTTGACCTTCGCCTCTTCGGCTCGGACGGATCTTCAGAGGGAAAATACGACAAGACATGATATACGAGTACTAATTGACGATTGAAGCTGTTGATATGGAATGTGTGGTACAATATGCAGAATGTGTAAAATGATTGACATTGATTAATAAAGTAGGAGTGGTGCTATGTTCTGTATTTTCAGTAATATATACATATGTCTGAATAAGTCTCGCAAGGTGCACTAACTCCGAAAATTCACATCCGCAATGAAATAAGTTGTGTGACGAAAGCGGGAAAGTTTTATCTCGAGAAAGTCTCACAGGAAAATAACTTTTTAATTCACACATTTGTTTCAAACGATATGAGTTTTCCGAGAAATCTCAATGTCTTAAATGAAATAGACCGCACTCTATACGCTGTAGTTTTGTTTTAAATGACGTTCACTCAAGAAGCTTCCCATTGTAGAGTTGCAAGAGACTTCTCAACTTTTCAACGTGGGCCGAGACACCCTGTGCCGTCGGACCAGTGCCAGACCGCTTTTCTTACAATGTTAAGCACAAAATATAATTGCCTGCGGCCTGCACTATATCATCACATTTTTTTATTTTCACGTAACTGACCATATCTTCGGTCTTTGAACGGACACCAGAAAAATAGATCATTGTGCATTACGTACCCAAAGTTTCAGACATGACAACCACAAATAATTTATTGCAAAGTTTGGGGGTCTGCAGTGGTGGAGTGTGCCTCTGCCAGACCGACAGTCCAACAGCGTTCTGTTTGCTTCCGACCACTGATGCCATGCACCAATTACGAAACGTGACGCAATGACTGGCATTTTTGTGACGTCTCTTGGACGACAAGGCGTGTGGTTGACCTCACTCCATGGGGTGTGGTATTCTTCACTCTCCTGAGAGTGTGTTAGTGAAAACGTAGGTATCCCACGGTATCCCACGGTATCCCACGGTATCCCACCCCAAGGAGACGGCTGGGGAAAGCCCCGAGGCCCGGCGCGTCCGCGGAGCGCTGCTTCCCGGCAGAGGCGAGACGCGGGCCGCTTCGTTTCCGGCTGGCTGCGCCGTGCCGCCGGAGGCAACCAGCCAGGTCCCGCTTCTCCCGCGCCGCCTCCGCCCCCGCGCCGCCCCCGCGCCGCCCCCGCGCCGCCCCCGCGCCGCCCCCGCGCCGCCCCCGCGCCGCCCCCGCGCCGCCCCCGCGCCGCCCCCGCGCCGCCCCCGCGTGTGCGCGAGGGAGGAGGGGCCGCGCCTGACGCTTGCATTCTCTGTCCGCAGCGGGGAGCAGATGTACAGATGCGTGTGGCTCAAGAACCGCAGCGCCAACGTCCTGGAGTTCCAAATGGGTGAGTGGCGCCGCTGCGCAGCGGGGGGAAGCGGTGGCCGGGATGCGGGACGCGACGGGGCGCGACGGGATGGGAGGAGTGGAGAAGATAGACGGGCGACGACGGGCACGCGCGGAGAGAATTGCGTGGAGATCGGGTTGGGGTGGGAGGGAAACGACGGGGTCTCCAGGTGGGGGGGGGCAGAACCGAACGCTAGCAACTATAGATATTGTATGCAACCGTGCCTACTTTCAAGACTCGAACTAACGCTCTCTTTTCTTCATACTACTTTTCGGAAATATACTAAAGTCAGTTGACAATCCTCAACTTACAACCATCAAATGGTTTATACTATAACGGACTGTCTATTTCACTCTTTATCGAGTATTTCTTGTTTCGTTGTCAAGTAAATAAGTAAGCATAACCTTACCTGATTACAAAATAACAATAAAATTGGAAATAATTAAACAAAAAAGAAATTAACATCTTATATTTGTACTCCCATGTAGTATAAATATTCTAGAATTGAAAATGAAATTTACTTTATTTGCACGAAAGACTCGAGATTATCCGAGATAATTGGGACCGAGACTACTTCGGATACCAAGAAAATCTCCGATAACATCAGAGTTGTTGGAACTTTTATTCATCATTCAAATATTTATGGTGAAAAGAGAGAGAAGGCATTTTGGGGCTGATGAAAATGTACTTCTCTCCTATACGTCACATACAGTTCTTACTTTTTTTGATAAAATAAATAAAACCAAACCAGAGTTCATTTCAAAAATCAAAATATAAATTACACAACACAACGCAAACGATCACGTTTACAACAATCGCAGAGAAACTGCTAAAAATGAGTGTAAAAGAAACGACTAAACGAACAGGTTGACTAGCAAGTGGCATGGTTATGGAATTCGGAGATCTCCTAATTTTCTTTGGATCAGAAACAGCATCGCCCAGCACATGGCACTCCGCCCGCTCGCGAGAGCACTGCAAGAGCAATTTTATATCTTTCAGTGTTCAGTTTTTCAACGGAATATTTTGTGGTTGTTTGTCTCTTGGATAACTAAGAGCTTCGGTTAACTGATCTCTGATAAAAATATAAGTGCTATAATTTGCAATGTAATGAAATAACAAAAAAACTATGTGAAAGAAATTAGTAGCATTTACACCTAAGAGTGTTTTATCTATTCATTATTTTCATCTCTTTTGACAATATGATATTTCAAGAATGACCGTTTAAATACATGGAATTTCAATAAAGGTGTGCCTTGATAGATAAGAGAGGTAAAACGTATGATCAGGTAGTATTAAAAAGTATTTGAAGACGGGCAACAACGCAGGGGCTCGCTTTCGTCCATGCTTGCGGATTCATGTTGCGATGCCATTTAATGAACGCTACGTTCACAGCAAAATTTGCATTTGGCTATTAGCAAACTCTCTGGCACGTAGGCACATGCATAGCTGAGGATGGGCCGTCGTTGCGCGGTGAGGCGTTGGGAGGAAGCGCTGGGAAAGTAGGTGGGCGCGTGGATGCGTGGCGCGGAAGGGGGAGGGGAGGGGGCGGGGCAGTGGGAAAGCGGAGTGGCGCGCTGACGTGTGCGCCGCGGCGCCGGCTGTTGCAGGCATGCACACGAGCTCCGACCTGGACCCCGCTCTCTGCAACGACGCGCACTTTCGCCCCAAGATCTGGATTACGCAGGGCCGTGAGTACTCGCAGCGCTTTGCGGCTCCGCGCCACCCCGTTCCCTGAACCGCATCACCACTCGTTCCCCGCATCTTTCTCGAGGTCCCCTCTCCTCACCCCGCTCCCAGCCCCCACCCCCTAGCCCCGCTTCTCGCGCACGCTCCACACCCCGCTCACCATCCCGCACACCAATCCGGCTCCCCATTGCCGGTCCCCAACCCCGCTCCAGGTGTCTGCGCTTCTGAACGGGAGGTCCTAGGTTCGAGTCCTGACGGCGGCAGGATTTTCGACACTAGCTCTTCAGCTAGGTCGAATTCAGTCGCTGTCTGGAGGAGAATTCTAGCGGCCGACTGCTCTGATCGGTAGTTTTCCGTGGTTTCTCCGATCAACACCAGGCGAATGCCGGAGCAGTACCTTACAAAAAGGGCCACGGACCGCGCGCGATCTGTCCTTCCTCTTCTTTGTCCTATCCTCTCCCCTTACACGCACACTTACACTAACATGCACTACACTACTACATATTCTTGGGGACCGGTCGGGAGCTTAGAGCTCGCCCCGGCCGGGGCGATGCCCCGCTGGTGGGAGAGTCTTGGTTAGGGGGAAACCCCACTAGCCGACAGTAGGTCGGCGCCGGATCTCGCCATCCAGCGGGGGAAGATCACCGCCATCTCCCGAGAAAAAAACATGCACTACACTAACGGGTCTAATGACCGAAGCAGTTGACGTGCCCGGAAACATGAAAAAATCAATCAATCAACCCACGTGTCTGCCTCAAGCCCCCGCTCCCTTTCCCACTCGCTCCCCCTCTGCGCGCCCGCTCTCCGTCTCGACCCCACGGCCCGGCTCTTTTCCCCTCTCCTTTCCCACCCCACCGCCATTTTATCCGCCCGTGTCTCCAGTGCACTTGGGTGCCGAAGGGCGCTGAGGGACGGTGTGTGTGTGCGTGCACAGGGCTGGAGCGCGCGCGTGAGACGCCGTGCCCCGTGCTGGGCGAGTACACGGGCGTGATCCCCGACGCGCAGGGCCTGTGCGCGCGCCTGGCCTCCGACTGCGCGTCGCCCGAGGCCATGTTCTACGCCGTCTCCGAGTGCACGCAGGCCGAGGTCTACGAAGGTGAGTGCGCGCCCTGCGGCCCCGCCCACACCGCCCACGCCCCGCTCCCAGGGACGGCGATTGATATGGTAGAAGCTTAAAACCGGTACGCAGTTGCCATTCGGCGTTAGATACGTGAGCAGTCAGCCTTAGACACCATTTCCCAGAAATTTGTGTTTGGTCATGGCCCGAGACTGCAGGGCGAAATCAGTGAGTCAGGCTAGTCACTGAGCACTGATTGTTCTCATTTTCGATTATTAATGTTGAACTTAGAACATTTCTTTATATTTTCGAGTAACTGATAAATTAAATTAAACCCAGCAATTTTTTTCGATTTTTTTTTCTATTTGCCAAAATAAAATTTGGACTTCATTATACAGGTATAGTCAATGAAAAATACCGGTATTTCTGAAAAGTATCATTGCCATCCCTATCCCTCCCCCTTCCTACATTGTCAATTTCCCAGACAATTCCTATATCACATTTGCAGCGGAAGACTTTCACAACACCAAAAGGGCGTTTTTTAGAGATGCATTCAACGATTTCAAACTTTCAAGGGACTCTGGAAGAGTAGATTAATAGGCGAACCTTACTTTAAACGAAAGTCCACCCCTTTCCCCCAGTATATAAACAGAATTCTCAGAATCTCCCCATGCCACAGAAAAAACTTTTAGTGGTTTGTTTGAATTAGAAATACAATTTTTTTATATATTTTGAAAGCAAAAATTGAAACCACAATGATGTACTCCAAGGCAAGTTGCCTCAGCCGCCCCCTGCCCGCCCCTTTTTTGAGCAGCTCTGCTATTTTTATTTGTGGAAGATTAAAATGTTCGATTGAGGTGTGTTAATTTCAAGAACACGAAATTAGAATATCTCATTTGCCCATATCGAAAAACATGGGGGCAGGTGTTGTGCTCTTCCACTCTGAGTGTGATATTTCCTGAAAACATCCGTTCAACGATCATGACAACTGTAAATACATCATTATGTACAGTGGAAATTGTCAGATATGTTTTATGGGTTTTGGATGAAAGGGAGCTATATGTATATTTACCCCCAAATCGTTTCCTTGGAATAGAAAATCCTTGTAAAGAGCAGTCGGCGCTGGCGATACACCAGTGCTACGCTCCGCGCCAAGTGTATATATCTGTACATAGTGCACAGCTGTATATAGCCCCGTTTCATTCCGTCGCCCGTCCTCGTTACTGCCGCCCCCTCTCCCTCGCCGGCGACCCACCCGGTTCCGCCATCGCCGCCCTCGCCGCGTCGCCGGGTGCTGCGTGAGCGCCAGAGGGCGTCGAGCAGCAGAACCTGGAGACGCAACCGCAGGAGATGTGAGCGGCGCGAAGGCAAGGAACCGGTGATTGTGAGCTCGGAAGAGCGCAATGGTGGCCCACAAGGCGTCCCACCTGGGCTGAGGGCGATGTGCGTCCCCAACGGACGCCCATGTTCCTTAAGGACGAACAGGACCCAGATGCGCCACGCGCGGTTCCACCAAGTTCCAAACGTGAACTGAGTCACGTTAGCTACATTGAATTTATATTTTTATTATTCCTAACAACAGGTTCTTCCTTCTGTTTTCTGGGCTTAATGGATAAAGCGGCGTTGCGTTAACCGCGCTGGTAAGGCGTCGAAATAGCTCGGTTTTGCATTCATGCTGTTGGAGAGCGAGTATCTTTGTTAAACGACTTGTAAGAAAACTCCATCACTGATTGGTGCAAGAGACATTTATGAAATTACAAAACATGAAGGCTGTTTACGCGCATTAGCGTTAGAATCGGCTTTCCAACATTAATTATTTTAGCAAACCATCATGTTTTATCTGCCCTGGGAGTTATTTACGTTTCTGACACTTTGTGCGTGCGTGAATTCATACCACGCGCATTTCTTTACGCTCCGGCCCGCCAAAAACAGCTGGATAAAACATTGTCTAGGAGTTTCAAAACAAAGCACCAATCGTCAACAAATCATTTAATAGCTTTGCCATAGGCGAAGATGTCTTACGTTGTAACGCGATAACGATGCAGCTAGTTCGACTGATTGTAACAGTGCGTGCTAACAACAGCATCTTCAGTAGAAACAACCATTTTTTTCGGAAAGGCGGCAATTTGAGGCTCCTTAAGCATAACCGTGGTATTTATCGCTTCGGCTCGGTCCGCGGAAGTGGTGCCCCTGATGACCTTTTGCGAAGGAGTTGTACCGTTTATTCCTAGTCAACCCAATTTCCATTTCTCTGTAATGAAGTTGGCTGTTAATGAAGGAAAAAAACTATTTTCAGGCACTACGTTTAAAATGTACACCCTTTGCTCTCCATTTACACCAAGAAAGGTTATAATGGTTTCTATTTGAGATTAGCCGCCATATATGAGTTCTTTTTTTTGCCGTTCATATGGGAACACGACTAAATGCGAGTCCCCGACATCTTTTAGAGCCGCCCTTCAGTGCTTACTCCAGGAAGCCCACGGTGGCCCAAGCGATCCCCTCAGCGATAAATTCTCGATTTCCCCACGCCTCTTCTAGCGACACCTCTCCAAAGACCGTTCGTAGCAACCCCTCAGCGAACCTAAGGTGACCCTCAACGACACTCTTCGATCTCGCCTCCAGCGATCAGCTCCTCAACGATTTCTCTTAACTACTCCGAATGCCACCTTCCCCCAGCAGTTCTCTCAGCGACCTTTTACGGACCCCTAAGCCACCCCAACGACTCGGCCCCAACCAATCAGCGCGCTCTCTCTGAAACCACATTAATCTTTATTCAATACGAGGGAAACGCCACTTGTATAACTTCCCGGAGTGGGTTCTACATGAGAACAAATGTATCGTTCTGGGCGGTGCATTCAACCAGAATAGTCGACTAGCGGAAGAACCAGGGCAGCATCGCCCAGGAGGGCTCGCGCTGAGTATATCGGCAGCAGCAGCAGTAGCAGCAAAGCCCATGGCGGCGACGGCGCTTGACAGACGGCGCGCGCAGTTGTAGGGTCGCGCTGGCGTGGCGGAGGCGGAGGCGGAGGCAGAGGCGGAGGCGGAAGCGGAGGCGCAGGCAGGCGGCGGGGACAGCGGCACACACGAGAGGCCACGGGCTCCAGGATCTACCGCCTGCGCTCGCTGCCCACTTCCACCACCACTCCCGCGCCCACCCTCGCGCCCTCCACCGGCCCCGCCCCCGGCCCCGCCCTCGGCCCCGCCCCCGCCACCGACTTCCCGGAGGAGTACGACCCCTGGACCTTCGGCAAGACGCCCGCCCCGCGCCAGCGCCCGCCTTCGCCCTCGCCCGCCCACGCCCCTACGCCTTTCGCCCGCCCGCCCCCCGCTGCCGCGGACAACGCCTCACGGCCCTTCCACGCTCAGTCCTACCACCCGCTCAGCTCCCCGTCCCGCTATACCCCGCCACCCTACCCCCCTCCTCCCTCCCCGCACACCCCTTACCCGCAGTCACCGTACTCCCAGACGCCTTACTCCCAGAGCCCCTACTTTCAAACGCCTCACCCGCACAACTCCTACTCCCAGCCCTCTTATTCACAAACTCCTTATTCGCAAAATCCATATTCCCAACCGCCTTATCCCCAGACTTCCCACTCCCAGAGCTCGTATCCCCAACCCCCGTACTCATCGCGTCCGTACCCCTACACTCCCCACTCGCAAGACCCCTACTCCCCGTCCGCGCCGCGCTGGTCCGGAGGGCAAGCGACGGGCACGGGGGTGGGGGCTGGAGCGGAGGCGGAGGCGGGAGCAGGGACGGCGCGGGGACAGAGCGGGCACGGGGACGCGTGGCGGGAGCCCGGCGCCGTGTACCGCGAGCACCGGGGCTGGCAGCCGCCCGACCCCCGCGGCGACGCCCACGCCCACGTCCTCGCCGACACCGGCGACACGTCGCGCCGTCGCCCATACTACTTCCCTGGGGCGGCTACGCCCGTCGCCCCGCCCGCGCCCGCCGCGCCCGCCCCCGCGCCGCCACCGCTGCCTCCCGAGCGCGGCCGCGCCCATGACCCCTACGCCGGTCGGCCCCTGGACGCCCGCGGCCACGCCCCCCAGCCCTCGCCGCTGCCCACGCGGCCGCGCCCGCTGCCCCCGCTGCCCTCGCCCGGCCCCGGCCCCGGCCTCCGCCCCGGCCTGCGCCCCGCGCCCGGCGACGCCGACCGCCTGCTGGACACCCCGCGTCGCGCGCCGTCGCCGCCGCCCACGCCGCTGCAGCCGCAGCCGCTGCCGCCGGCCGCCGCCTCCGGCCTTCCTCGGGGCAGCGCCGCATCGCCCGTGCTCAACTACGGCCCGCGCTCCGTCGGCGCCCCGCGCGCCCCGCCCCCGCAGCCCCAGCCCCAGCCGCAGCCGCAACCGCAGTCGCAGCCGCAGCGCCGCCGCCACCCGGCCGCCGCCGCCCCCAGCTACAGGGAAGGTCGGTGCAGCGTCCCTCGTCCGCGTCCACCGCCCACCGCCGCACCGCCCGCCGGGCACCGTCGCCCTCGCCCACGCCCACACGCCGCCCACACCCCACGCCTCACCGCCGCCGCATGCGCGCCGAGCACTCAGCACACGCACGCGCATGTCACGCGCACCACACGCCGCACCGCGCACGCACCGCGCACGACGCACCCGCAGCAGCACGACCCCCCCCGCGTCCCCTTCCCCCCTCCCCCTGACGCCCCGTCACGCCCACCGTCTGTGTGCGCAGAGCGTGAGTACCGCTGCCTGGGCCAGTGGGAGGAAGGCGGCCTCACCTACACCTACACGCAGCGCCGCGACGTCGGCACCTACGAGTGCTTCGTGGGCTCCATCGTGTCGGGCGACGAGATCTACATCAAGGAGGCGGGCGAGCACTGCACGCGCGACGCCAACCCGCTGCAGTTCGGCATGAAGCTCTCACGGAAAGGTACGTCCTCTGCGCGACTGCCCCGGCGCACCCGCCCTCCGGCCACAGGCCTTCCCGCCACTCACGCCCAGACTCACGGCCTTCCAGTCATTCCTGGGTGCTCACGGCTCTCCGGATGCTTGGGGCTCCCGAGTCTCGCGGGCCCTAAGTTCCTGGAGATCTTGGGGTTCGCGGGTCTGGAAGGGTTCCCGTGGCTCTCACTGTTCTTGAGTTGCCAGACACCTCCTTGGCCCACTAGCAGGCCACTATGCAGGACACACTTCTTTCTTTTTTCCATTTTTACTGCAGAAAATTTCCCTCCCATTCAAAGATGTTTCGAATCTAATATTGTTAGAACGGCCATTTTAATATTACCCCGTTGAAATAGTATAATAGGTCCCTTTGCTTCTGTGCAGTAAATGTAGCACCCGCCCTCCAAAGCAACTTAGTAAGTTTGGCGTTAATTTTTTGTTGTTGTTGTTTTTTTGTTTTACTTGTCTCTGAACGTTTTATGCTGCTATTCTGGCTCTGGGAAAATAATATTATTTTATGTGTTTGAGGCTTACACGTTTTACAGTGATATCCAGATGAAGATCACTGGATCAACATCTGGTTATCACAATCTGGATCAACTTAAATACATGTACGTGGGTGTCGACACTGCATTTGTTTCTTGCCCAAGAAGGCGAGTTTTTAAGTAAAAAACAAAATAAATTATTACTGTAGTCGTTTACATCATAATACAAATGCCATTTCTTTTGTTTTTCGATTATAAATCTTCTAATCGCTTTCATAGCTAGGAGGCACGAGATAAAATGCAGATAGTTTGGGACATTCATTAACAAACATCAAAATAGTGCCGAAACGCTATTTGATTCCTTTTATGCAGATAGTTGTAGTTGGTTACTAAATTCTTTCGATTTATCTTCATCTGGTTTCATATCTTCTAGCCTTCAACATGATAATCTATTGACAGGTTAACACAAACATGTGATTTTCATAAATGTTGCAGTAAAACTAAAATTTACCTCCAACTTCATTTTAAAAAATATCATATCTGGTGTCATATTGTTTGTTGTATTCCTACAATTAGACGAATTTATTTATTTAGCATAAGAAAGAATAAAAAACTGAATACAGTGTATGTGAAAGAAGTACAATTTTGTGGGGAATGTGGGAGTGTACGACAATTTTGTGGGGATGTTTTGATCCGTCATTCCTTCACGTCTATTTTTCAATTTAATTTTTCTCAATAATATTCATCACAAATCTAGTTTTTTTCCTACGAACAGTGTATTCGTGATGTGCTTTGGCATAAAGATGATTATCTTTGGACTTTGGTGCTATAGAACTTATCCCAAAACGTCTGAATTGATCTTTCCTATTTATTTCAAACGAAGAAACTAAATTAAACATGAAAATGTGTTTTAATCTGAGGTTTTGTTTCTTAGCAAATATATAAGACACCCTCGAGTATTTTTATAAACCGATAAACTTTTTACGATTCAATAATAAAATTTACATCATTGAATCGTAAACTACCTCATTAATCAGAACGTAAAAACGGAAAATTGCTTTTCATGTCGAGAAACACAAATGAGTGTAGATAAAATACTTGACAGTGATAAGAAATCAAAGATCAAGTAGAAAGTGAAAGACGCATCATGAAATGGAATAAAAATGAAAATTACTCGCTAAACTCGAAATGCATCTATCTCCGTTTCTCCTCACTCTATTGTTATGCACGTCGATGTTAAAATGATTCATTTGTTTAGTCTTTGATATCTTTTGAGGATAAATACATATTGCATCTTACCATATACCTTACCGTACATTTATGTGACTTAAAAGTATAGAACACACGTTTAGGTATAGAGATTAAACAGTATTGCGAAATTATTTTGAAAATGCATGCTACAGGAAACGTTATTGATAAACCATTGTAGAAATCACGACCGTTAATAAGTAGTAGGAAAATCACGGGATCGGTCAATTAATGGATTACACTAGATTGCCAACGTTTCGGAATATTTTATTCCATCATCAGGGCTAACAACCAAAAAACACAATCACAATAAATATGGACAAACTCTTCTGAACAACAACATCATATTGATAAAATGAAAACGGAAGCTTATTGTAAATAGATTCTTTAATAGTATTGAACTGTAAGTAATGGAGCGTCTTCATATTGGCACGTGTATGAGTTCTGGTGCCTAGATACAAGCGTGACTGTGTTTACACGTCGTGATTTAGATATGATAAGCGCTAGTCTTAATCGTGAGATGGACGAAAGGCTGGATGTAAGTTGAAATTTGACAGGAATTTCACACTGTTACCATTAATTTTTCCGAATGTTTTTTTTTTTTTTTACGGAAAAACATATTTTTTTTTTTTTTACGGAAGGAAAATTCCGAACATTATTTTTTTCGAATTAGTTACTTTCCGAATTCGTTTTTCTGATTGCAGTTTTCCGAAAGCAACATTCCGAACAATAATTTTTTCCAACTGGATAAGGTAGTAAATTTCTGGCTTTTATATAGATGTGTTCGAGTTTCATAAATTCTCCAGTAATTATAAAATGCGCAGAGAACCTGTAATTTTAGAATTTAAAAGAGGAGGGCTGAAGTTATTAGTGCATAGGAACATATATTAAAAAACTAAAGGTGCTCGAGAACGAAAAATTTATTGGGAATGTGTGGAATTGCGAACAAAAGAATTATCTGCACGTGCTATCACTATTGGAAATGTACAAAATATTAGAGTTATAAAAGGAGATGATCCATCCTTGCACACACACCTTCCGATTCGAGAAGAGGCCGAGGCAGAAACAATTAAATATAACCTGCAACGGTTTGCTGCAGACCACTCAGAAATTCAACCAGTTCAACTATTGAGAACGGAGTTGCAGCTTGTTTCTTCTGGTGTCCTTCCTTTCTTGCCTGAAAGAGAAAACTTGAAACAAGCCACAAGAAGAGAGAGAACAAGCAGTCAACCAGAAAATCCCAGATCTTTGGACGAATTGCATATACCCGTTCAATACACAAGAACGCTCCGTGGGGAATCATTCCTATTGCACGATAAATTTAAGGCAAGCCTGCGTGAACAGGGTCGTGTAATTGTATTCGCCACAAACGAAAATCTGGAGATTATTTTCCGAAGTAACTCGTGGTTTGTTGATGGGACTTTCAAGGAAAACTCAAGCATCCTCATGCACGTGTTGACAGTAATAGGTTTAAATAAAAAGAACGACAGCCAAACAAATAATTAAATCCAAATTGCTCTACCATTGGTGTTTAGTTTGCTAAGTAACAAAGAAGAAAATTCTTATACAGACGTTTTCCAAGGTGTTTTAAATGCAGCTCAAAATATTAGCTCCCAGATAGCATTACGAAGCAAGGTAACGTGCGATTTTGAAAAGACTGTAACAAACAGCGTATCGGAAGTTTTACCTGGCTGTGCATTGTCTTGTTTTTTCCAGTCGTCGCAAACTGTGTACAGAAGAATACAGGTGGAAGGTCTATAAGAGCAATACAATAACCCTGAAAACAGACACACATGATGTTAGCACTTGTCCCCGTCGAAGATGTACCAGACTGCTTTCAAGAACTGCAAGAAAATTCGTGTGAAGATATGCAAATAATGCTACAGTACTTTTACGTAAATTATGTCTCAGGCCGAAGAGCGCGAGGCAGAAGACGAGCTGTGCCATCAAGAATCCCGTTGCCATGTGGAATCAGTACCGAGTTAGGATAAACAACAAATATCGAATAACTAATTTAAGCGAGGGTTTCTATAACCGCCTACAATTGGTCATTAAAAACATCACCCTAACTTTTGTATAGTGTTAGGTGAACTTCAGAAAGAGCAAGGAGATACAGAAACTGTACTGAGAGGATTTTTGATGGGGCGGAAAGTGAAAAAATGCCTCGAAAAAAGTGGTTAACAGTACGAAATAGAATTAAAGATATTGTTTTGATGTATCAAAAATATGAAGAAGAAAATCGATGTGTGGTGTTCCTTCAGGCGATCGGATATAAATTTATCCTATAACTTCATAAGTAAAATTAAAATTATTATCAATCAAATTTCTATGAACTGAAACTGTTCAGAAAATTAACTATTTTTAGTATTCTGAAAATGTACTTTCGGAATTTTACTTTCGAAAAAATTAAATAGGAAACATTACATTCGGAAAACTTCGGACTCGGAAAATTAAATTTGGAAAATTGATAGGTAATCATTCCACACCCCTTACTCACTTGGAATACCGTCCAACATTATCAGTTCAGGTTTATGTTTTTCGTAAATTGAGTAGGGAAGATCGGGGATAAATAGTCAGCATTTTTTCAATCACAGTTTTTAAAAGAAAAATAATGAATTTTAACGAAATAATTTATGTCAGTCTTTAGAATGATTATTTGGCTGCACTGTGTATCAAATGCAAATCAAATGAATACATTACCTCTTACGAAACAAATTATAGAAACAAAGGTGCGAAATTGAGATATTAAATTTTTTTGTGATAAAGTGCCTTGAATTTTGATTTTCTGACAGAATTTTAAAATGAAAATGCAAAGGTAAATGCTTATAATACAATGCTCTAGTATTCGGTTAATGTAATAGCGTATTTATAAAGTTTTCATTTTATTTTAGTTGTCTTTCTTTCTACATATCTGCTAAAAAAGGTCAAATTTTCCATCATTTTCCTACATGTAAAAATGATTCTTTGCTTTAATATTTCATATTTTCTCATGCAAATTCGTACATTTTTGCTGTTCATAAAATGACACCCTCTTTTCCTCTTTCTTGCTATCGTAGTAAGTTTACCTAACCCTTAATACGTACGAAATGCACTGAAAACGATGTTTTCCTCCAATGTGATTGCTAATTCCCTTCCCCGTTCTAAGCACAGAATTTGATGGTACATGCTTAAATCGGAGGTTTTATGTGGTTTAAGGTAATAATTATGGTTGATATTTTACACAGAAAATCAATTGCACACAAATTGCGATTTTCCGGGTATTTTAATATTCTATTTTAATGGAGCTAGGTACGAAATTTATGGTGGCGATGGCCACTCCGCCTCAAACCTGCGTTTCAGGTTAGAGGGTTCATAAAAGTCAAATATTAGGGATAATCAGTGTTGTTTACTGCATTTGTTTTCAAAAAACTTCAGTCTATTTTCACTCATCTGAGCTTTTCAATGGAACAAAAATGTTAGACTATAACAACTTTTCGGGAAAGTTAACTTTTACTTTTCAGATCCGCAAAGATGAGTGCCGTTATATATAATACAAATGTTAGAATGAATCAAATTCCGTCAGTGATCAGTTCGTCATTGTCAGTCATCAATTCGTCAGTGAGTATTCATTTAATGAGACGTTTTCACCATCAATGAAAACGGCAGTCAATGATGGAGATATGAAGGGGTGGCCGCTTAACACTGACCCCCACTTAGCCCCGGTCTACCTTACGTACTTTTACTCTACACTGTCAGAAATGTCATTCAGTATTATGTAGATTAATTTATTGTAAATGAAACTTAATATACAATTGTATATTAAAAGAGATTATATTTAATGCATATGTTAAAATCAGTGTACATTGAATGTAGAATTTCTCCCGTTTCCCCTGTCTCTCATCATTCACATCGTAATTCATAATCATCAGTATATCAAGATCATTCACCCATTCCAGATATGACCAAAAATCTTTTACTCTTGCATCCTAATGTGCATGGGTACATTAAATTTAATGTCGTTCATTATAATTACTTTAATGTATATTTTATTAAAGTAATGCGGAAATTTCTGACAGAGTACCTTACATACTTTTTTTATTATTTGGTGATAGGAAGTCGCTACAAAGCAGGAATATTATTGTTATTATAGTGTAGAGATTTTGCTTACTATTCTCATTGTAATCAAAACATTGCAATAAAAAAATCAAATAATTTTTAGACTAATAAACTACATAAAAATTGCCGTTGATTAGTTTAAATATAGAAAAGAAATACCTTTGAAATGGTAAAAAGACTTTAGTCTCCACTACAGAAAAATATTACAATATTAATAATTTTAAATATTTACATATCTTAAGGAGTGCAATGTTCACAGAGAAAAGGCGAAATGAAAATTATTTTGTATATTTTATTTAATATTTTACACACACACACATATATATATATATATATATATATCAATTTTGTAGTGAAGTTCAAACATTTAACCCAATTACATGTAAACTTTTAAAAACACCCAGTAACAATTACACGTTAAATTTTCTTTATTTCTTCAGGAAACACTGAATTCAAACAATCGCCTAAAAATGTGGAAGAAATTATTGCACCAATTAATAACCATCTTCACGAAAACACTGAAAAATGTATAAATAATGATGAACTTACGAATTTTCTGGAAAACACCTTTGGATTAAACACCCCAATAATAATTGCTGAAGTCTTCACAGATGACATCCAAAGCATCGTTCACATGTTGACGGAAACTTACCCAGGAACACCGAAATGGAAGTATCGAAACCTAGTCTTTCGCAAAATTAAAACGAAACATATTATAATACAATATAAACGGCTCCTTTCCAAGATTTGAAAGGCTACAATTACTCTGTCAAAATTACAATTCTGAAATAATCTGTTTTTATAAGACCAATTTTAAGGCAAATACTACTGGTAGAGTAAGAAGGATTAAATGCTAAAATAAAAACCGTCACCCTTACAATATAGCTAGAGGTAGTGTTGGAATATTTGTTAAAGAATATTTGCCTTCAGAACAAATGGAAATAGAAACGGAGATTGAGGCTGTAGCAATTAAAATTCAAGCCCCAATAACAATCAGTATGAGTAATATTTACCTACCTAATTGCTACTCTCTCGAAGCAAGTGAAGTTAAAGATTTGATTAGACAACTTCCCAAACCATTTACCCGTGACTTTAATGGCCACGGCACTACGAAGTGTTCAAATAAAACGGACACAAGGAGACGTTGCATACAGAATGTTATTGAAGAGGATCTAATAGTTTTAAATAATAGACCACCTACTAATTTTAATGTGAGCAATAGACATCTAAGTGCATTAACCTTGCAGTATGCTCTGATACAATTGCTCCAATATGCAACTGGTGTATACTAGATCAGCCACATGATAGAGATGACTTCCCAATATTCTTGAGCACTGACCGCCTCTCTTGTACGCCTATTCCTCTACTAGTATCTCTCAAATGGAATTATGGCAAAGCAAATTGGAAACAATATTAAAAACGTATTAGCAAGTTCTTAAACCAGCAAGATATATTTGAAGAAAATAACAATGTTGATTCTATAATTCGCTCATTCTTGAATGTCATAATAAAAGCTGGAAATGAGTCCTTTAAACGCATCAGACCTACAATTTTAAAAAAAGAGTCCCATGGTGGAACGATGAATTTAGAGATGCAGTAGAAAGATGCAAAAGAGCAAATATAAAAACACAATACGTTACAAAATAAAAGTGAGTACTTAGGTGGTTTATAGATTTCAGAAACAGTCTATCCAACAATCGGTTTGGCTTCAGAACAAATCATTCAACCTTACCTCACATAATAAATATTGATTTACATTTACAAGAGGCCTTTTCTAAAAACCAACATGTTTTGTATATCAACGTAGACATCTAGAAAGATAACTATAGGGCGTGGATACACGGTATCCTAGGAAAATTACAGCGGCTTGGAACTGGAGGAATAATGTTTCACTTCCTTAAAGGCTTTACGAAAGACTGTGTTATTCAAGTGAGAATCAGTGGCGGTCTTTCTGAAAAATAGAAGATAGAAAACCTGAAGAATTCATTATGAGTCTCACTCGATTCCTTTAAGCAATTAATCACGCAGACGCAAATATCGAATATTCATTGTTTATAAGAAAATACACAGATGATATCGCCGTTTTCTGTAAAGGAAGATTTATGTCCTTAAGTCAGTAAGGCACCCAATCTTCCTTAATTATAGTACATGAACGGTCCCTTAGAACTGGGTTTAAATTCTCAGCAAAAAACAAAATGCATATTATTTACCTAGAACAATTAAGTTAATATGCCTACACTTAATTTTGGTGGTTGCCAATTGAAATATGTAGAAAGTACAAAAGTATTTGGAATGCACATTGACTCGAAAATGACGTGGAAGAAACATACTGCGTTTAACAAATGAATGCTAAAACGGAACATTTTGAAATGCCTTTAATATATTCTATGACTCAGAAGGAATAATCTCAGAAACCTGAAAGTGTTAGGTACTGAAGGCTTAAGAATTTGTACTGGATGCTTCCGGACAAGTCCGATTGGAAGTACTCTCATCGAAGCCAAAGAATCAAACTTATTACATCGCAGACATACTCGTACATTAATGTTGAAATATGCCATCAAAGCTAAATTATATACCCGATACTACTCCACGACGTGTAACCGGTAACTCAAGCTGAATATAAAGAAGGGTCTAGATACTTTCCTGGGTATGCGAAGAATAAATTACTAAAGCAAGAACTTGGTATCCAGAGAAAAAAACACAGAAAAAAGAAAAGAATACGTAATATTCCTCCTTGTATTATACTAGAAATTGAAACCAAACTGTCCATACCTTTTCTTGAGGAATCCAACCTAACAACAGACAATTGGGAATTACTTTCTGCCGAACTCACCAGTGGGTCCTGTTGAAATATATGCCTAAGAAGTAAAAAAAAAAAAGGAGAACGTAACCTGTGCTGTTGTTACTACCCAGGAAGAAACAATTAAACATCAACCACATTCATATTGCAACATCATCACTGCAGATCTGTACTCACTTATGTTAGCACTTAAACTGGTCAACCAAATAAATGGCAATCGATCCATAATTTTTTCACCTCACCCCTCGGAACAATACAAAATAAGTCCAAAAGAAGCTCCAAAACTAAAATGGTCATTCTTGAAAAGAATACTGATCAAATCAATAACCATAAATTTAATAATAAACTATATAAAAAGCCGATGGTTATATCAAGAATAAGAACATGTCACTGTAAAATAACCCACATCCACCTATTAACTAACACTACTTATCTCCTAACTGTACTGTTCCATAAAATATACACTATCTAATAGAAGTATGTCCTAAATTCTTACAAAAAACGCAAAAATACTTTGAAAGTACCTTAAACCTTCAATCAATCCTTCACTCTCCCACATCTCAAAATAAAATTATAGAATTTAAAAAAAAATTAACTTCTTGATGAAATATAAATGAAAATTGTACATACATATATTAATAAATCACAAAGAAAAATAAACTACAAGAGCAGTCTAATCACGAAATAAAGTCTGTAAAACCTGTTTATGAACAAAAAAATATTTTTCAGCGAATTGCATACTATGAATGTAAACTTCTTAACACATTGTTCATTGCCACATCTATCGGAATAACATGAAAGTGTGTACAACTGAAGAACATTGTACCATAAAAATTGTATTATGTATCAAATATTTAATTTCATATTTATATTCTAAATTAAAAGGTCTATAAGAACATAACCATACATTCCACAAATGAATTTTGAATGTCAGTATTTGAAATTTGTAAACAAATGAATTCCAAACAACAGAACTGCAAACATCTATAAATTGTATCATTTAGCAATCATATAGGTTAAAACTGTAAAATGTAAGCCAGTGATACAAAAACTGTAAAGATTTTTTTAAAAAGGTGAACTATTTAAGATGGCGCTAATATCCTCGTACTTATTGCGACGATAAATAAATAAATTTAACAAGTGGTGCTAAAACAGCATGTACTTTCTCGCCCGTACTTTCACGTAAAATAACGCGAAAAGTACTCAAATTTTCGTAAAATTGTACATGACCTTATTTCAAAATCTATCTTGACAAAATTTCAAAATCTAAATTATGAATTTTTACAATTCTCAAAAAATCAGAGTTTTTAAAGAAAATGAAACCTGCGCCATTCCTTCACACTATTCAACAAAAAAAATTAATAAAAACTGCGATATTTTTTGAAACTTTGGAAAATGTCCCAGGGGCTTCATGTAAAGTACTCCCAAAATTAAAATATCGGTTACAAATTCAAGGGGGCGTGTCATTAGCCAGATCGATTGGGGAATATCAATTTTGGAGAAAATCGGCTCAACGGTTTAGCAGCTAGCGTTGTTCACAGACGGATAGACAGATGTTTTGCCGTCATTCGAATTTTTCAATATCAAAGACCCAAAAAACATGGATTCTGGCTACACCACGTGTTAGAGGATTTTTTTTAAATTTAGCTACTGGATTTATTCACGTTTTCGTTAACAGGCGTAATGAGTTTTTCTGCCGAAAAATTTCCTTTTTTCTTGCAGCATTACATAACCTAATCTCTACTATATAAGGGGTAGCGAGAAAGTAAAAATCAGAAATTCGCGGGTTATTTTCCAATTTTACCGTCGAGGTTGTCGACACACACGTTCATATGTAGCAATACGAGTGGAACTGTAGTAGCAGTAACTGTAGTTCATATGAAGCATTCTGAGTGTTCACTAGCTGAAAATGGCCACGACATATCAATTTTCTTCCGATAATTCAATAACGCACCATTCCAATATCGATAATCAAAAAATGTTCCAATATATTGCAATTATCTCGAAAAATATACCTATTTTTAATAAAGGAGTATTTAGTAAAAGCATATTAGAATTAAATCTATAAATCTACGCTCTACATATCTATTGCATCTGTTAGGCACTGAACAAAAATTATATACCTCTGACCAACGTCGATTTTCAAACCGGATACTTAGACGTGTTGCTATTTGGATATATTATGTATGTTAAAATCAGGAAACGCGAGATTAACTATTTTTCGCCCTCGACAATATGGTGCTTCTCGAAGAAGAACGAATATATTCGAATCCTGATATATCGGAATACTGATAAATCGGCACACGATATACGGACATACCTGTATACCGGTATATCGGTATACATGTATATCGGTAAGTTGCATGGACTACATATCGGTTTCCGCACTCCCATCTATTACAATATCGGTTTATTAGTTGTTGTTTTTTTAACTGTCGGTCCCTCAGTAAAGGCCCCCTAGCGAGAGAAGTCGCGGCCGCAGGCGTGGGGGCGCGGGCGGGGGCGAAGGGCAGCGTGGGAGAGGGAGAGAGAGAGAGACAGAGAGCGTGAGCGTGGACGTGAGCGAGCGTGTGCGTGCGCAGGGCCGTGCGTGGGGGCGCCGCCCGGGGCGTTTCCGCCGCGATCGCGGCCGACGGCGCCGTGGCTCAGCAGCAAGTACGCCCCCGAGCCCACGAAGCCCTGGAAGCCCGTCACAGGTACGCAGCGCGCGCAGCGGGCGCTCAACGCACCACGCACCGCGCACCGCGCACCGCGCAGCGGCCACGCAAATGCACGGATGAATGGCGATGCGCAATTGCTTCCATTAGATAGTTTTTGCACTGCGTCAACTCCTACACGTTATACGATACGAGCCTCTCTGTATGCGTGAACTCCATGTTAGGATAGAAAAGGGATACTCTACCGGCATTACCGGTTGTAATGAAGTACTTGTATCCTGCGCGATACAAGTCACGTGATCACGATACATGAAATTTATTCCCAACTGTGACGGCAGGGTGCTATATCTATATTCTCTTGGTGTAATATCAGGAAGGCAACTCTAGTCCAAAAGGTGTGAATGAAGAGGATGTGACACAATGCGAATTTGATATTAGAAGGTCACGGTGCGGAACTACTTCATTTAATCGTAGTATTTCCGTACTCAACGAATATGAAGTTCCATGTGCGATGCCGCATTTAACACGAAAACGTTGGGCAAAACGATTTTAATACTTCAAACGACACAGGGCACGTGGTTGCCTTTGACGTATATTATCATTTTAGGATACGATATTCGAAAACTCCATATTGTTCCTGATTTGCCAAATGTTACGGGAAGAGCGTAGGATTCACTCGCCTGCACGCCTTTGTTAGCAATAGTGAAATCATAAACACCCATGAGTGCCATCAAGTATTGTTTCTTTTCGTAGCAAAGAAATGTCTTTGGTTTTTTATTACATGAAATTTCGTTTTCCACAAAAGCTTCTTCCTTTCGAAATTCGAATCTATTTATTTACATTACTTTACATTTTCAGTGAATGAGGTCTACACTTTCGCGATTAACCTGTCACAGTCTTATCGTTATTAATTAAAGATCATAAACAAACACCAATAACACCGCACAATAAACACACAAATGCGCCAGCAATTAGAGCAACGGAGTTCCCCAAATCGCAAAAACACTTCACTCACTATCTTGACACTCCGCCCTTCAAGTCCCTATGAGAGGAAAGGCAATTTCTGAATTTCAAAATTGCACAGACCCTGATGCTATTTTATAAACTATGTGATACTCAGAGTAATATATAATACTCCATCGTTTTTTCAACATTAACTACCACAAACAATCGCGCATCGCCATTCATCCGTCTATTTCTGGGTCTTCAGCTGCAGTGGCTACCACAGCAACACAATAGGGAACTATGCACAACTGCTAGTTATGCCACCTTCCAAACTTCCTTGTGCTTCACAGTAGGGGTGAGCAAAACCCCATTTCTATTTATCGAGATTCGATTCGCTGAGATCCGAATATTTTTTTAAATGTAATCTATTAATTTTCGATTTCGGGGAGAATTGATGTATGCTGCCACTTTTACAATTTTAAAGTCAAATAAAATATACTTTACAAAAGGTTTATTTTGTTAATAGTGTTTTTAAGTATTAGTAACCAGTAAAATAATAATCGAATTAATATGCAGATGGAGTCATGAATATTTTTCTATAAATTGTTTTATTTACGATCATTTAATAAATATTCCACTGCGTAAAAGATAACGAAATTCTTAGCGCTAAAAATAATGGACAAATTTATTGAGAAAAAAATTAAATTAAAATGTGTCAGTCAGACATTAACAAAATATTAATGTATCTCTATAGATACATTAGAAAACAAAGGTTGACTTCAAAGTTTTATTTTATTTAAAAACAATTATTTTGAATTGTTCGATTAATTAAGAATCGATTAATTATAGTACATTCATGGTTATATCACATCATAATTTTTTAATCATGATACGATTCTTCGATTTAATGTTATGAAGGGGAAGGCGAAAAATTAAAAAATATACATTTTCACTTTTTAGTGGATTATATATCTTCAATATTTTCCCTTTTCAATGATGCATTCATTTTATCTGTACGTTGTTTTTAAATTAAAAAAGATAATATACTGTGTCAACGTAGCTATGCATGGTTGCCTGTGTGGTTTCTTACTTTAGAATGAGAGAAATAAGGAAACTGGGGGAGTGAAACGAGAAGTAAGCCAGACACACTATGACATCACTGAGAAAGAAACTAAAAGAGTAAATGTCGATTAATTCTGAAAATTCATCATATGGACAAGGAATGTACTGGAAATAGTGGTAAACTTTGAAGCTTGATTCCCGTAAGTTTTTTAGTATATAAGGAACATTATTTCCTAAACTATTAGAGATACTGACTAAACTATCAGACTATACTGATTAGACTAAACTAACTTTAGAGCTACTGACTTCAAACTATTAGGAATTCTTTTCCACGTCAAACTACAACTTTTATCATAGCTTTTTTATTATATCTTATTATTTAAACAAATTATGCACATTATAACAATAAAATGTGGGTGTAAATATTCTACATATTTAAAAATTCATATTTAGAACGTCAGTGAAATTACGGTGACACGATCGATTGCTGATCTTCTGAAAGTGATGCTTATCAACGCGAAATGCAATCTCCGACTGAATCGTTCGAAATTTGCTTAGCGTTGTAATGAAGGGCTTGTGTTGTAATGAATAACTTGAGATAGCTTCCATGTGGCTAAAAAGGCGATGTTTCCCTCTCAAAACAAATTTGAGAAAGCATTACCTTCCCAGTGTGTAAAAGAGAGACCGAAAGGTATGAGATCGCTCAGCAACGTACTCATTCTATCCCTTCCGGAATATATTGGGGTGGTCATCTTCTAAGACTTGAGTACATTTTTTTCCCGAGACCTTCAACTTAGGTTACTACTCCCGTAAGTGTAGTGCGCGGAATATCCCGTGAGATAGCATTCACTGGAACGTGATCGGGTGCCGAACTTTACGTTCCAAGTAGCCTATAGCTCCCAGATTTTAGATTAGACAAAATGATTGCACGAATAATAAGCAAATTCCTCGCACGTGATTCTTGTAAACCTCTCTTAATTTATCTATAATTTTTTCCATTGCCTTGTCTCGATTTACGAATCAGTGTTTATTGTCAAAAATGATTTATTCAAGGGCGGGAATATATTTTCAGCAAACGCCGATGTCTATAACAATAACACTCGACGTAGAAATCATAATCATCAGGTGACAGTATCAATAACTCACTACTAAAAATTCACATACAATACGAGTATATTATTTTACAACACATTACCAGATGACATTAAACGATTAAAATCGATACAAAAGTTTAAGTCCCAAGAAAAATATTTTCTGCTGCATTACTGTTTCTATACAAATAGAGACTACATCGAGTATCAAAAAGGAAATTAAAATTAATTTTAACAGTTATATTTAATGTATTATTTATCATTTGAACTGCATAATTCTAAACAACCTGTAATAATTATTGTACCGCAGCTTCTAGGTTAATGACCCCCATCTCCATCAGGTTTTTCGTCCAGTTTCCCTGATCCTTTCTGCAAATGCTGAGATGGCCCCTTGTTTGATCCTGATTGGCCCTTTTTGAACATAAATGTAACTTCATTATCTGTGCACGTCTTCTAGAATTCAGTGGGAAATATAGTTATTTAAATTATCGTTCTCCATGTTGTTGCGGCGGAAGTATATTCCTTCACGAAGGACATAATGAGGGAAAAGAGCCCAAATATATAGCTGATTTGCCCTTGAAAATAGATTTTATTACATCGGAGCGAATATTTTGTTAACAATTCTCGTCAAAAACGTTTATTTCTTTCTGCATTCAGAATTCAAGTTGTGTGTGGTTTATGTGGTATAGGGATCTCGGAATTAAGAAAACGCGCAGAGAATACACTTCTCCCCGTAGCAAGTCACACACAGTTTTTAACTGTTTTCGATATTTAAATAAATAAGTAAATAAATAGATAGATACATAAATATATAAATAAGTAAATAAATAAATAAAAAGGTTAATTTCGAATTCTCCATCTCCAAGTACCTCCTCCAGAGGTGCAGCGCTCCCAGCCGAGATAGGCTCTAATCTTCCGACATGTGTGGTAGTGTAGTGCTTATAAGTGTAAAAGTGTGTACAGAATGAAGATAGGATAAACACGATGAAAGAAATATTGAACATGTTTCATGGCTCGTTTGTTAGAGTACTGTTGCAGGATTCGTCTGGTATACTGATATGAGAAACCGCTGAAAGCTACCGATCAAAGCTCAGCCAGCAGATAGAATTTCCCTCCTGGTAGTGAATGAATTCGACCCAGTTAGATAGTATCGGAAACCCATCACCACGATGGTGCACCGTGAGGATTGGAACCCTAGGACATTTCGCTGAAAAATGCTGTGGAGGCAACGGTGTACTCACTGAGTCAACGCATGCGGTACCTTCTAACACTAGGTTGAGTTATAAGAAGGGGTAACCAACAAAAACTATTTGATGTACTATTCTTGAGGGGTATAAAAATATAAAATAAAAAAATAACAAGAAATATGCTGTTGCAGTGTACGTAGTGGAAAATATCACATGTATAAATTAGTTATATATTTCCCACCACATGTTCACTGGCAAAAAGTGATTATCTTCAGCACCTCTACATGCTCTAGAACCTTGTAACATTTAGTCTGAGTCAGCTTTGCATTTTATTGACCCATCCGTTGCCCCCCACTTCCCTACTTACTTCATCTAATGATGTGTTTTGGATATGCAAAGGCGATTGAAAAATTCTGCATTTAACATATATAAATATTTGAAACTCTTGATGTTTTAGTTCAAAAGTGGTGTCATATGAAACTGTCTTTAGACAATGAAATTCTTTGAGGCTTCTCTAGGATGTGGCCACAGTTTTTTCTAACAAATTTTCAACGACCTCTCAACAAAATTAAGGAATTGCGTGTAAATAGTTAAAATTACATACATTCAAACATTTAAAATGTAATGAATTAGCTCGCCAAACTTGAATCAGGTTCTTCTCAGTTTTCAGAATGGCCTTTGCTAAAAACATTAACCATATTTTTGACCTTGCTTTCTTCCATACAGAGAGAACATGTACAGCGAATCTCACAACTGTGCAGTAACATTTCACTTCCACTTCTAATAAAAACAAGTGGTTCTACGGCAGCATTCTTCCTTGTATTATTTCTAACTTTTGCACGTTTCGAAAATCCATTTTGTCGAAAATGAAACCCGCAACAATTTTGCTTCTTTCTTTTACTTCGTAAGAAGAGGAAGTATTATATTCGTGCACCGGAAAAAGGCGATTGTCGACAGAAGAACTCATATTGCCATAAACTAAAAGTGGATAAATCTTGTTCCTATATGTAGTAAATTACTTCTCCTAACACGTTATTTAGACCGGCTCAGATAGACCAAGGCATCAACTAATGTCATTGCAGTGCCTCTGATCGGAAGGTCCTAGTTTTCGAGTCCCGACGGTAGGAGGATTTTCGACACTAGCTAGGTAGCTAGGCCGAAATCAGCCGCTGTCTGAGAATTCTAGCGGCCGACTGTTCTGATCGGTAGTTCTCAGTTTCCAGTCAATACCAGGCGAATGCCAGAGCAGTACCCTAACGAATGGATCATGGACCGTCTGCCTATCTGTCTTTCATCTTCCTTTTCCTCTTCTCACCCCTTACCTACACACATACTTGTACACACCTGAATACGCTACTCTACCACACACGTCTGGAGCTGAAAGCTTCGTCCGGTTCCAAAAATTCTCTAAAAATTGCCTATTTCCACGCAAAATTACTCCAACAAAAAATGTACATGACCTTTTTTCAAGATCTGTCTTTGAGAAACAGATTTCATTCACAAAAAATCTCTAACTTCAATATTGTGGTTGTAGGAAGACGTTGAAAATATCTTGAACGTTTGCGAGTTTCGAACAATGAGAGGTTTCAACGAAAATGAGACCTAGCCATTTTTCAAGCGTCCTTTACCCTATCTGAGAAAAAGGTTAATAAACAAGTTTGGAGCCATATTTGAGAACATTTTTAAAATGAGTGTTGAGGCTTCACGTAAAGTACCCACAAAATGAATATATTCGTTACAAACTCGCATGGCCTCGAGTTCGTCCAGATCGATCGGGAAATATCAATTTTGGAGAAAATGGTCTGAACGGCTTAAGTGCTAGTGTTGACCACTGATAGACAGACATTTTGCCGTCAATCGATTTTCGGTACCACCGACCCACAAAACATGGATTCTCCCCATACAACGTGATAGAGAACGTAATTTACTACATGTAGCAACAAGATTTATCCACTTTTTGGTAACCAAAACACCACGATGGGAGTTTTTCTGCCGAAAAATTGCCAATGTCCGTCACATTACAATACTTTCTCTTTATTATGTATTAAGACAAGAAAATAAAATGCACAGGTAGTGAGAGGCCAAATTCAGAATTCATTATGAACTCGTCAGGAACAGTGGAACAGTTCAATTTCCTTGGTGGATTTCTGTTTCTTTTCACACGACGCATGAGGAAATACGGTATACATTGGTTTGTTTGAATTTACATCAATTAGTAGTTACTGGAAATACATTGTTTTCAGAATACATCTTAAGGAGTTTGCATAGCTTCAAATTAGTCAGTTTCGAAATGGTAAGTGGTGAGTAAGCACAAGGTAGAATGTAGTGTATACATTTATACAAATATCTCAAAACAAATGTTACACATGTCTGGAGCATGTAGAGGGGTCGAAAATGATCACTTTTGGCTATTGAATATGTAGTATGAAATATAACGGAATTACATGTGTGACATTCCCCCGTTTTTTGGCAACTCGTTATGCACAGATGTTCGGCAGGTCACGTTTAGACGCCGGCAAGAACCAGCCGAACATCTGTCCATTCTGGGTTGCTTAGAGATTAGGGGTAAATGTCGCATGCATACAAGCAAAATCTCGTTTGTATGCCATTTCTCATATTCATTGGTAAAAGTGATCATTTTTGACTCCCTCTAAATGCCCTAGCAGTTAGTATTTATTCTGGGACACCTTCAAATCTTATAGAATCTTATAGAAATCTTATAGTTTTTATAATTTGTACCATATAAGGAAACACATTTAGTTGTATAGAAACTGATGTATTTAGCATTGTTTTTAGTTATTTAAAATGATTTGATCTTAATGAATATTGAATAGCAAATTTATTGACGTTTAATTTTATTCAGTTGTGTTATGTGTAAGTGGAAATTTTAACAATGTGTGCGTCTGTATTATTTGCCCTAATAATGGAATAATACATTCGGAATCGTTGGCGAACGAGCAAAGTTTTGACTTCCTGCAAAGAACAGGCCAGTCACTTGTTTGTCTGTGCGCCGCTGAGGCTGACGGAGGCGTGGTGTTGCAGCGCCGCCGCGTGGGCCGGGCGCTGGACCCGGAGGGGCGGCGGGCGCGGGGCCACGCCCCCTGCCGACCCCCGCCGCGCTGCTCCTGCCGCTGCCGCTGCTGCTGCTGCTGTCGCTCGTCAGGGCTCTGGGGCTGGCGCCGCCCCGCGCGCTCTGAACCCCGGCCGCCGCCGCCGCCGCCGCCGCCGCCGCCGCCGCCGCCGCCGCCGCCGCCGCCGCCGTCGCCGGCGGCGTCATCAGGCGCTGCAGTCCGCGAACCAAAGCGAAGACAGGGTTGTGATACTCCTTGGAGCGACGGGCGCCGTTTCGTTGGCTGTGGCACGTCGCTACACGTGCGTCCAGGCGAACTCTCCCGATTGTGCGGGAAACGAACGTTCTGCTCGAGGTCTCGAACTGAAATGGAACTCTTTTGGAGCACGTGCGGGATACGATGATAGTAGATATTCGGTGAATTTTCTTTCTTTTAGTTTTACGAAAATGGAACAACAAGACGGATTTTGTCATTAATACTTCTCTTGTACCCGTCGTTATCACGCGTTGGAAATCGAAGACTTGAAACGGACTACTTCCCTCCTCCGAAAGAACCCGTTCGTAATTTATTTTTTCATTGTCGGCCAGAATCCACCAAAAAGACGAAGAGCGAAGAGTCACGAAAGCCTCGCTTAATGTCATCATTTCTTTAGAAGTTACGAGTCGTGAAGCATGTGGAGAAAAATATGGATCAACTTTGCCTCTCCTTAAATATGATCAGTGACGCATCCAAGGGGGAGGCGGGTCTCATGGATCTTCAGCCCTCCCTCCAGAAGCCGACGACGCATGTTTACAAATGCAGTTTTTATAATTTGCCGTACTAATGAAAGTCATTTAGTACCTCAATTTAATAAACGTTATAAATATCAATCAATCATGAGAATCACATCAAGTCGGTTGGACTCTACAAATACAGCCACCCTCCACCCCCATCCCCCGGGAAAATACATGTTACGCCACGGAATACGATGATATACTTATTGTTATAAGATTTCGATTTACAATAAGTGCTTTAAAATAGTCGACACAACAGCTGGAGTAAAGTGATTAATTCAACGTTACAGTTTATGAATGAAATTTCGCTTCTGGGCTTCTTTGCTGACGTAGCCTGCAGTCGTAATACGAGATAAGGATTCCGTGGAGTATTTACTTAATTCTTTAAGACTGGCCATAACACGAAGCCAAATGCCATCAGGAAACATTTATATGCGCTTATTATATTTGATGTGATACCATTCAATGATACTTGAGACACAAATATACAATAATTCACCGACAACTGAAAATTTTCGTATATGACGATAACAGCTTCACGTAGTCATACGTAGTCAGCAGCCCATTAGATGACAGTATAAAGAGAACCCTAGAACCCTTTCTTGAGTGACATGCATTCATTCGGAATTTTCCCTCACATCAACAAAACGCTTTTCTGCCCATCTCCCCTCATTAACATTCCAAGAATCATTTACCGTTTGCAACAATCTTAAAATCAAGAATGGCGTTCTTTCGGAAATCGTGAATGATTAGTCTTTTAGAATTATGTAAGAAGTCATTAATTAATTGGTTTATTATCCTTAATCTTTGAGAAGAGATGCAGTGTTTGTGAAATCTGTGACCAAATGGCTCGATGATACTGGCACCTTTCTTCTAAGCAACGGCATTGCAATAGTTTCCGCCCTTCAATATGGCATTTTTTCAATATGGCATTTCAATATTTTTAGCATTTAAAACCTTACTAATACCCATTTTTGGTACTTCTACTTACACATGCTCAAAGGTGACATTAAGGGTGGTAGACTAAATCTCCAGCTTGGTCCTAAATGCAATGAAATTTTGAGAAGAGAAGAAGGTCTGCAAATAGGAACTATGAAGGGCAATGAAAGCACAAATGACACCATCAATACTTGTCCCAATGAAAATGTTCCAATAAATTTTTTTGGATAAACTTACATGTTTTTTAGTAAACATTTAAATTCCCTTGAAATTGAACTGTTTATCCTGAAGAAAGATCATCCAAAATTAAATAGAAAGTTCAGCACTTCAGGAACAAACAATATTCTGGAATTAAGAATCTTCTTTTGTAAAATTGAGTTAAGAAACTACATTGATAAAATTCTAAGAATTTTCTACTTCAAAGTAAATTTTTTAGAAGAAATATATATTTAATTAAATTCTGTGATTATATCAGAGGATCTTTGTTTCAGTTGTTTTCATCTCTTGTTTCAATGAATATGCTTGCTAATAAACTATAAGAAACATTAATTTTTTATTTGACTTATATTATTTTACTATACTACTTGATGACCTACAAAACTGAACCTACTATTCTCATGAATTTTCTAAATTAATGTTCATGGTTTTTCTCCAACGATGTAATACAGTGTAACTCACAAAGGTATTTCATACCATGACTAATTCCTATATTGTTTTCCTCAGTGCTCTTTGCAGCAAGTACTTACTGCCTTACATCTTGCCTTATGTCTCTCCAGTTCATTCTTCATACAAGATAACTGGAAAGCAGAAATATTGCCATGGAATTTTAAAGCAATCTGCACTACATTCATCAGAAATTAATGATTGAAGGGTTTGAACAAATCATATTTTCAAGTATTTCTTAAGAAGGTTTCTGTATAACATATATATTGTATCTCAATCATTTGAGGTTTCTTTAAAAAAATTAATTCATTAATTCTGAAAGTTCTTGAGTTTGTAGCTGCATAACTTAGTATATATTTTATAAAAGTTACTCAAGAGAAGAATTACAAATTTTACAGATTATAACATGACTTAGATAATAGAAAAATTTGTAACCATTCAATTTCTCTATACTCTGGTATTTAGGTATTTCATAATATAAAAATGTTTTTCACCATTTATTCAAGAGAACCTAGGAATAAATTGAAAATTTCTTCAAACCCTTCAGTTATTTAAATACTTTATGTGACAATGCTCTGTAAATATATTTCGTATTACTTGTATAATAGTTTTAGACAAGTGTATCTGTTATGTGATGTGTGGAAATAAAATTTACTTTTTTTACGGCTTTCAACTATTTTATTCTTTGATTTGTGGAATGAGTGGGATCTTCTTCCTCGTCATCAGAATATTTCTTTTTCCAGAATCAAAAGATATGGACCTATATTATGGTAAAAAAGTTAGGATCACACTGGATATTTGAACAAACGCAACTCAGAGCACAAACACACTAATGACAGCATCAGATATAATTTCGAGAAACAATTAAAATGCCTCTAAGGTTATGGCACAGAACACTATTATTCTCAACATTAATAAAATGTCAAATCAACATGAGATTGTAGTTAAAATTACACAATTTGATGTAACTTTTTAATTTACACCATGTAGCAGAAGCAGAAAGGAAAGTGTTGGTTTTAACACAATAATTGTTCAAATAAACCTAGTTTGAAATGTGTTTATAACTATAGTACTTAATGGTAAAAAGTAAAACTACCTGTCATGTAAGGTTTACAAGCACCAATTACTTAAACCTTACGATTACCTTACAACAGTTAATACATGGCTGTTAAATAGGAATCTTCAGTTTTGACAAAGGAGAATAGCTTCATTACATGGTGTGTTTGAAAAATCATTAATCAGCTGTTGTAAACATCTAAAAAATCTGATACCCCTCACACTTCTATTTTAGTGCACTCCAGAATTTTCTAGTTCTGGAGTGCACTAAAATAATAATTTGGTTCTATGAAAATCATATTACAAATATTTTTTTAAAATAATAAAAATCATAATACACACACACACACACACACACACACACACACACAAAATACTCACCAATACCATCAAGAAAATTACACTGACAAACATCATTTGAAAAGGACTTACAGTCCAATAGAATTTATTAGCCCCAAATGAATTTCCAGAGAAACCTCCAATTACTGAATTAGAGGCATCAGTTGATGTCTGCATAAAAAACATATAAGATGGGCGCTACAAGGATTTGGTCTAGTGGTTAATGTTGACAAAGGTTAAAAATTCTATGTACAAAAGTGCAGATTTGACATAGGGTAATGTCAAAATTTGAAAAATAATAATTGGAGACTTCCCACTTATTACAAACATGCAGAACCAGGGGCTTATGCAGGTGCATGAAGTTGGCACCCCGACTTTCTCGAAAAATCAAATATCATACACACAAGTTCTGTCCAAGTTTGCCCAACCTTTAAAAAGTATTGCCCAAGTCACACAACGACAGAATTTGAAAATCAAATTTTGGACTTCAAAGTGACTTGCAGTCCCACTTGTGAATTTCGAACTTTTGAACACATCATCATATAGCAGAGTTTTACCACTTCTATTTGTAAAAGGTTTTGCTAAGTCAAAATTTTGGATTTAAATTTGCTGTAGCTCAACCACATGGGAATTTCGAAATTTCAAACATACCATCGTTTTGCCCAAGATAAACTCAAGTTTATACAGCCATTAAAATGTTTAACCCAAGTCACACAACGCCAGAATTCGCAAAAAAAAATATTTTAAAGTGACTTGCACCCCACTTGCAAATTTCGAACTTTTGAACACACCATTGTCTAGAAGAGTTTCGCCCATTTTTGTTCTATTTATAAAAAGTTTTGCACAAGTCAAACAAAGCCAAAAATCGCAAATCAATATTTTGGTCTTAAACCTTTTCTTTTTTAATTTGTTGTGCCTTCGTCATGACGCAACGCGTCTCATTACCCCCATTGGACGTTGAGCGCTTAGGAGTAATCCTCCGTTACTTATGTTTTAAAAGTCAATGACTTTGGGAGTAATCCTCCATTACGTAGTTCGTTAGTCGTCAAGAGCCGCCAGGTAACATCTTCGCCTACGCGCCTTTCTCTTGCGCGCTCCTGCGTCTCTACCCAGCGTCTAGAATCTGGAAGGAACTAGGATAGGGGTAGGGTTTTGGACACTTCACAGGAGTTGGACTAGACCTTGTGTAGCAGCTGATCTCGTTTTGTTAAAACAAATTTCACATGAATGAGATCCGGGAATCGAACCCGGACCTCCTTGGTGCAAAGGCGAGCGACTTCGCTCTTGCACAAGTCGCTTTTGCGCCACGAAATAATCTCTATCGACCTAACTCCCAAACGATCAACCCAAGTTCATAGAGTCATTCAAAAATTATCCCGTCACACAGCGCCGGAAATCGCAAATTAAATTTTGAACTTTAAAGTGACTTGCACTCCCACGTGCGAATTTCGAACTTTTGAATACACCATCGTTTAGAAAAGTTCTGCCCATGTATGTCCTACTTATAAAACTTTTGCCCATGTCAAACAAAGCTGAAAATTGAATCTCAAAATGTTTGACTTAAACTATCTGTACCTCAATCATAAAGAAATTTCGAAATTTCCAACATACCATCGTTTTTCCCACGATGAACCCAAGTTCATAGAGCCATTAAAAAGTTTTGCCCAAGTCACACAACGCTGGAAATCGAAAATCAAATTTTCAATTTTAAAGTGACTTGCAACCCCACTTGCGAATTTCGAACATTTGTACACACCATTGTCTAGAAGAGTTTTGCCCATTTTTGTCCCATTTGTTCAATGTTTTGCCCGTGTCAAACACAGCCGGAAATGGCAATCAAATTTTGGTCTTTAGAGTGACTTGCACACCCACTTGCGAATTTCGAACTTTTGAATATAACATCGTTTAAAAGCGTTTTGCTCATTTTTGTTGTATTCTAAAAAGCTTGCTCATGTCGAACAAAGCCGGAAATCGAAAATCAAAATTTTGGATTTAAATGTGCTGTAGCTCAAACACAAGGAAATTTCGAAATCTCAAACATACCATCGTTTTGCCGATGATGAACCCAAGGTTATAGATTCATTAAAAAGTATTGCCCAAGCCACTCAGCGCCGAAAATCGGTAAATCAAGTTTCGGACTTTAAAGTGCTTGCAACCCCACTTTCGAATTTTGAATTTTTGAACACACGATTGTTTAGAAGAGTTCTGCCCATTTATGACCTATTTGTAAAAAGTTTTGCCTATGTTAAACGCCGGAAATTGAATATCAAAATTTTAGACTTAAACTCTCTCTAGATCAATCATAAGGAAATTTCGAAATTTAAAACATACCATCTTTTTGCCGACTATGAACCCAAGTTCAAAGAGCCATTAAAAAGTTTTACCCAACTCACAACGCCGGATATCGCAAATCAAATTTTGGTCTTTACTGTGATTTGCACCCCACTTGCGAATTTCAAACTTTTGAATACAACATCGTTTAAAAGAGTTTTGCTCAGTTTTGTTACATTTTTAAAAAGTTTTGCCCAAGTCAAACAAAGCCGGAAATCGAAAATCAAAATTTTGGATTTAAAAGTGCTCAACCACACGGAAATTTCGAAATTTCAAACATTCCATCGTTTTGCCGACGATGAACCTAAGTTCACAGAGTCGTTAAAAGTTTTGCCCAAGTAACACAACGCCCGAAATCACAAAAACAATTCGACTTTTAAGTGACTTGCACCCCCACTTCCCATTATATTAATACTTATTGTGTGAAATATATGTATAAACGTATTGAGTTTCTGTTCACATTATACCTTTGAATTGCGCGATCGCCTTGGCCGTAACCCGGCGAATCGTTACGAACGGTTCATTAGAACAGGGAAAAACGTGAGAACCAGAACAGTATATATATATATATATATATATATATATATATATATATATATATATATACACATATACATATATATTGTGACGTCACGGGATTATACAAACCCGTAACGCCACCATAAGCCACGAGAAAAGCCCAGAACACAGAGAAATAGGGTACGCAGCGGAGCGATGGTCCGAGAAAGCGACATCTACCCGCAGATTTTCGCACTCCGATGTCCGAAGTTACGGATAATGTTTTTCTTGAGAGGGCGTGAAGGAGGAGAAAATTCACCCCTCCAGAAATTTCCACAGGCAGAGTCACATAAATACCGCGACGCGCTTCGGGAGAACTCTCTTTCGATTTCGACAGCGACGGCGACTCAACCTAATTCTTCGGCAATAGTCACTGGTTAGAGCAGGAGTATATTTTAACTTGCTTAATTAAAACTGATTTGAGAAACGCGTTAATAAGTGCGATAGAATTCAGAAGTGAAGTGCATGTACAGTGTTAGCACTAACATTACGCGAGAAAGCAAGCGATGTGATTGCTTGAATCTGAAATAGTTTCATACTTGAAATTAATTCGCGCAGAAGGACTTTAAACGAAATCCAGCATTTAACTTTGTACGCCACGACCACGCACGCTCAAAGTGTGGTATGTCGGCCGAGTGCTAGAAGTATCCAATTCAATAACGTTAGTTATTCAAAGCTGGAAGCGCGAACAACGGGTACGCGGCACGCAGAAGAAGAAGGACGACTCCAGTGAAGACCCAAGCGTAGGCGAGAAGGACTTGGACCAAATACGTGGATGATACGAGCCCGGAGATCGAGAGAAGGGTCTGGAATTTGGACGAGTGGCGGGATCCGGAGATCGGGAGAAGGAAGTGGTACAACCGTGGAACATCGAACCAGTCAAGTGGCGCGGCGAGGACTGCGAGCGACCGAAAATCCCAAGGTTAACTGATGGCGAGCGGGAAGGAGATGTCGAGGTAAAGAACTGGCAACTTCTATGCGGCAATCTGTTGGGAAATCGTGTAGCTTTAAAATACCTGGCGAAGCGTCCTAAAAATAGGCGAAAGTTCCAAATAAGAAACTGGGAGAAATATTCCGAACGTATGAGCGGCAGTTTAGATTTCATTCGCTGTACGCACTAGTAAATTCGTTCGAATGCCATACCTTGTACAATTTTCCTACAGTGAATTATGATTTTTCATGTAGTGTAAAAGTGATCTTATTTGAAAGTCATGCTTTCATTGTATTATGTCAGGGGATAATTAGTTGTTATAATTGTAAAGGGTCCAATTTAAGTAACGTGTGTGTCACGTTCGTTCTTTTGTTTGAGTTCACAGCATTGTGGTAAATGTGCAGCTTAAGGCTGACACCTGTGAACAGTCCATGGTAGAATAATTGTAGAGAATCATTTAAAGGGCCGTGCACGGAGAACACTTAAGAATAGCAAGAGTTGAATGAGGTACACGAAAGTAATTCAGAAAGAGGTAGAAGCAAAAGAATTGTGAATAGTAACTATTGAAGTATTCAGGCAGTCGAGGTGACGCCTATACATTTTGTGGTTGTGTTCTTTTTGTTTTCTGTTTTCTTTGCAGTGACCATCTACGCAAAGTGCATACTTTATTGTATATTTGTGCCACTGTGTAATTTTTTTCACTGAATATATGCTCATTTTACCAGAATTTTACCTAATTCATTGTGTCAAGGGTTCAGAACTTTCTCATACCCGAAAGATCCTGCTTCCTGAGAATTCAAAGCTCGCTTCACGAGCATTCATTCTTTCACGCTCTATCGCCACCGGCTGGAAGGTAGTAGGTGGGCGTGTTAGAATATATATATATATATATATATATATATATATATATATATATATATATATATATATATATAGAGAGAGAGAGAGAGAGAGAGAGAGAGAGAGAAGGGGGAGCCGTAGCCGAACATACGCCCCGCCCACGAACCGAAACTGCGAATCGAAGCGTTGGTGTGCAGGTG
The DNA here is from genome assembly GCA_011170035.1 of Teleogryllus occipitalis. NCBI lineage: Eukaryota > Metazoa > Arthropoda > Insecta > Orthoptera > Gryllidae > Teleogryllus > Teleogryllus occipitalis. The sequence continues at coordinate 178,399 of BLKR01001435.1, read as the reverse complement.
GTCCACCAAGTTAAACGAGGCGCGTTGGCGACGTAATCGCCTGACGGCAAAAGGAGCGAAACCCACGATAGCCTATGAAAAATTTGCAAGATAAGAGCAGGGACTGAATCTTTCTATTAGCTCCCGAGGAAAAACCGAGGGAACCCGCGGCAGGGATATTTTTTACCGTTGGAATAGGAGAGCTCTAAAATTTCTTTAGGAGGGTAGTCTAGTTCGCTCAGTCGGTTAAAATTTCCGAAAGAGAGCAGTCGGTTAGAATATTTGAAGAAGAGCGGTTCAGAAATCTGTTAGTTTTTCTGGAGAACTGTTGAGAAGTCTGCTGAAGTGGGAAGAATTGGAATGATTTTCGAAGTGTGATTAAGCGTTCATTTCGGCGTGTCACGGACCATTATATCCGGGCGTTACGCCGTTTCGCAAAGGAAAGACTCCTTTGGCGAATTCCAGTTTCCGACGTGGTCAGAGAAGCCTTCGTGTTAGAAACGGGAAATGAGTGTGTAGGCAAGGTCGCGTCTTTAATGGTCAAATAGAATTGGACGTGAACGGACGGAGGCGACGGAACAAAGAAGCGCACGACATGAGCCCAAGTAAAATGTGCCAAAAGCATTCCTGGCAGTCATGTTAAGCAAAATTCGCGCCGTCAAAACCCGCCGGATCACGGCCTACAATTAGTACATCACCCACGCTACTACGGCTGCAGATCAGTCTCCAGAACATGCAGTTTCCGACCGTCGTCTGCTAACGAGAGAATCGAAGCCGACGGCAACGCAGAAGTACTGGTTGCAACCGAGACGTGGCGAGTACATCGGTGGATCTAGCCGAGGCCGCGACAATCTATAAGGCTACCCGGTCGCCGACGCGTCGAGGTTGCTGTAGCGCCGAGCCGCCGTATCGCCGCGACGCAAGGAACACGAGCCGCCAGCCGGCGCCGGAGCCCAGCGAAGTTTACGCCCCGCCAGCGGAGCACGCCGAGGTCGTTCAACCCCTCTCTCATTGCAGAGGCATGAGTACCCGTGTCTGAGAAGAAATCAAAGATAAAATACTTGCATAATCGATTAACGAATAACAAATGTGAGATGAGAATTAAAGAACGATCTGTTTTTCAAACCATTTATTGAATGAGTCAAAGCAAAATCGATGTCGAGGAATTGTAAATATGATTAAGGTTTTTAATTATTTCAATGTGTTCAATTCAGTTTAACGTGTGGGATGATGGAGTCATTGATATTTGTTGAATATCGTCCACACGTCAGTGGGAATTGTAAATAGTTTAAAGGTGTAAATAAGAATTTTGTGTGAATTTGGTAATGTCCAAAACGAATCAGGGGCGATGTTAGCATTTTCACCAGCTGGTTAACTAGACTAAAAATATAGAACTAATCTCAAATGAGAGTATTTATTTTTAATTATCATTAAACTTTGTTCAGACATGAAGGTGGCAGTTGTAGTTTTACTCAACGCCAACTACGAATGCGAGGTTCGCGTTAGAGTAACGAATCCCAGATAGTAGATCTCAGTCTTTTTGTGTGTGTTTATTTCTAATTGAAGAATACATGATTTTGTGTCTCAGATAATTTTGTTTGTCGTAAACTTGCCTGTATGCTCCCTAACGTGCAGTCCCGGTATTAGTCTACAAAGGACAATTGAATTAAATCAACTCGACAGGTCTGACGGCGGATCAGCAGTGAACTGTCGGACGTCGGAGGTAACGCCCACGCGGAGTGAATCTCACTTAGGGATAATGACGCCCAATCGAAAGAGTTGCAAATGCACGACGCGCCGCGGAAATTTTGACCGTGTATGTGTATGTGTGTGTATATTGTGACGTTTAGGGCATTGCCACAAACCCCACAACGCCCACGCAGCGTCGGTGGAGACGTGGAGAGCGAAGGTATGACCGAACGTCGGTCATTGATCGAAAAAGGCGCTACCTGTTAGTTGCGGCCTGAAGCGCGGCGACGGTGCACTTTCGGAATACGGGCAGCGCGGTAGGGTTGTACCGTGACGTTTAAACGGCGGAGCAACGAGGAAGAGAGCCCCTTCTTGTGTGAGACGCCGAGGTGAGCAATCGAGTAAGGTAGCGGAATAGTTGAGGGAGAGAAGCAGTAGTTTTGGAGGTGTTAGGAAGCGGGAAATGATAGAGTAGCGAGGCTACGTGGTGTAAGGAGAACATTATAGGAGATTGCAGTAAGAACTGTGAAATTAAGAACGGATCAGAATAGTGGCTGTGGTTGCGGAACTGTGAGAGTTTTTGTAAAGCATTAGTGAAGCGACACGCTAACTAGCACACGCAGAGAGACTGGGCAATACGCGTACTCGTGTCGCAAGAAGGCGGGCGAAGAAGACTGGACCGTGGATCTGGTGGTGGGCGTTGAGAAGACTGGTCCCTGGATCTGGTGGCAGGCGCAAAGGCGACCGACTGGCCTTCGGAGCGGCATTGAAGCGGGCTACGTTGCAGGAACGCGAGTGGCGGCACGGCTGAATTTCCAAAGTTGCATAAAACTGAGGTGGGAGACAGGAACTAGAAAGGTAGTGTTGGCACCAGAAACCAGAAATACTAAAATTTGCATGTTCGCCTTAAAAATTGAGTAACGATGAAGTACTTCATAACCTCGTACGCCGGTAGTACATTTCATTCTGAAGCTGTATTAAAGATAATTAATTTGATCCTCATTTTGTATGTAATTGACGAGGAAATCTCGAACGCGAATAACAGTAAGACTTGTAATAATGTGTGCTAGCAAATTAATTCAGGAAGTGTGAAAAAAATAATTAAATTTCATTCACTAGTGTTGGCCAAGCAAGAACTCCATGCACGGATGTTATAAGGAAAATATCGCTAGCTAGGCGAAGAGTGAAACCATAAGCAAATATTTCTTTTGTAAATTTTTCTAAGAGGTCTGACCATCAGTGGTTTGCATGCGTTCTGACGCGCAGCCAGAAATTGAGTATTTTTTTTGTTCTCTTATTTTGATGACAGTGTAAAAGAGTTGATTTGTGCAATATTTAAGAATACATTACTGTTTTACCTAATTCTGTGTCTAGGTGTGTCTTTCTCATACCCTAAAGATCCTGCCCCCTGAGATATTCAAAGCTCGAAAGAGCATTCTTTCGGACGACTGCTACACAAGTGATGGGGTTAGAATATGTGTGTGCGTGTGCGCGTGCGTGCGTGTGCGCGTGCGTGCGTGTACGCGTGCGTGCGTGTGCGCGTGCGTGCGTGTGCGCGTGCGTGCGTGCGTGTGTGCGTGTGTGTGTGTGCGTGTGTGTTTTACGAGGGTAGGTGGAAATCTTCAAAAGACACCATGCGGCCCGTACCACATGATAGTGTGAGATTTTTACCCACTAAAACCAACCTCCCTTCTCCTCCATCCTCCCCGCGGAACCGCCGTTAGGCATTACATCACGGGGAGTGGATTAGAGTGGTCTAGTCACCAGCCACTTCTGTTCCCCAAAACGTAGGAAGGATCAAACGAGGATCAATAGACTTCCCTTCTTTCCCTTTCTATTCTCCTCCGCTCAGCTATTATGGTCTGCGCATTTGCGCTCACCGCATCCCAGTTGGTTTCTGAAGCGAGCATGCACCCAACCATTGCTTGGGGTGTCAGCGGGTCGATCCCGAGTATACTCATAACGTGCCGTCGCTGCACATGGTATCGCGGGCACTGGAAGAACACATGCTCGGCGTCTTCGACAGCAGGTTCACATAGTGGACAGAATGGGGTATCCTCCAGCTTGAACCTGTGGAGATATGCCAGAAAACATCCATGTCCAGACAACAGCTGGTTCAAGAAGAAATTTACTTCGCCGTGTTTACGGTTGATCCACGGTGCAATGAAGGGAATCATGCGGTACGTCCATCTTCCTTTAATGGACTTGTCCCATCGATCCTGCCATTCGAGCAGTGTTGTCGAGCAGTCTGGGTTCTCCTCTTCTTTGTGATATCGCCGCCGTCTCTCCTGCGCCAAGATATCGACAGGAGGCATCCCCGCGATGACGCACACTGCATCGTTTGACACAGTGCGGAATGCACAAGCTACCCGCAATGCTGATAACCTGTACACTGACGTCATCCCTCGGATGTAACTATTTATCGACGTGGAGTTGTCCCATACTGGGGCTCCATAGAGCAAGACGGACCTCACAACCAAGGCCAGAAGCTTCTGTTTCTCCTGACAGGGCCCTATGTTGGGCATTAGTCTCGACAGTGCTGCATTAATTACCGCAGCTTTATTGCTGGCGTACTTCAGGTGGTCAGCAAATGTCAGACGGGCGTCAATCATGAGACCAAGATATTTGATTGACGGCTGTGATGCAATACGGTGGTCTCCGACTTTGAGAGTGATGGTTTCTCTCTTTTTCCTGCTAGTGACTAGGATAACCTCAGTCTTGTGCTCAGCTAACTGCAGTCCTGAGGACTTCAACCACTGACTAACAATAGCGATCGCTTCGTTGCAAATATACACAATTTCCTCAATGTACTTCGCAACGGCGACGATAGCAATGTCGTCCTCGAAACCAATAATACTGGTGCCTTCTGGGAGGGGGAGCCGAAGAACCTCGTCATACATCACATTCCATAATGGTGGACCCAATACCGACCCTTGCGGGACACCAGCCGTGATATTATGTACCTTCGGCCCATTATTTGTATTGTAAATCAGGGCTCTATTACTCAGATACTCGGCCAAAATCTTCCTCAAGTACGTTGGCACATTAAATCTGCGGAGAGCTTGGTGAATATTACTCCACCTGGCCGTGTTGAATGCATTTTTAATATCCAATGTAACGACAGCATAGTACTGTTTTGGACCTCTCTTCCATCTACTTCCTCCAATTGCTTGTCGGGCAGTGTTAATGACAAGCTGGACTGCGTCAACAGTCGAGCGGGCTCTGCGGAATCCATACTGATTTTCCGAAAGGCCTCCTCCCTCCTCCACAGCTTTCTCCAGTCTGGTACTAATAATTCTCTCCAGAACCTTGCCAGCTGTGTCAAGCATACACAATAGCCGGTATGATGATGGATCTTCGGGAGATTTATTCCCCTTATGGAGGAGCACCAAGCGCTGTTTTTTCCATCTTTCTGGATACACCCCTTCCCTCAAGCAAGAATAATAAAGATTCACAAAGATGTCGGTGTGAGCGAGTATCGCAGTCTTGAGGGCAAAATTGGGAATGTTATCCGGTCCGGGAGCCTTTGTGTTGCCGATTCTGCTGATTGCGTGCAGAATTTCTTCTTGCGTGACTGGAGGAATTATTTCTAGCTCAGATAACGCTATATTAACTGAGTCACCGGGGTGGCTCGGGAATAGGGCTGTCACAATTCTGAGCAGCATTTTGAGGCAAGTTGGAGAACGTAGGTGCCGCTGTCTTAACCTACACATGACCGTCTTGTACGGCCTACCCCATGGATCCTTTACCACCTCGTCACACAGGCTTTTGGCGCATAAGCGTTTGCTCTTGCGGATTTCTATCTTCAACTGGCTTCGAGCGAGTTTGTATTGCTCTTGCAATTGAGGAAAGTTGTCTCTGCCACGAGCTCTCTGGTACTGTCTTCTGGCTCGAAGGCACCTCCGTCGTAATTGGGCGATTTCCTCATTCCACCAGTAAACTGGTGAACGTCGAGAGATTGCTCCCCGTCTAGACATAGCCGCATCACAGGCTTTGGTTACCCATTTCATCACCTGCCCAGCTTTGTCATCTGCGGTACCTGTTGGCACTATCGTCTCCAAACATTGTCGGACAAGTTCTTCGTCGAACGTTTTTGCTTTCAACCCAGCTGGCTGACATTTCGGCGCAAAATTATCCCTCCGTTGATTTTTCACCTCGTACAAAAGTGCCTGGTGGTCACTATGGATATAGTGTTCACTAACTCTCCAGGACACTCCCATTCTCAAAAGATTATCTGACATGAACGTCAGATCCACAACAGATCCCACGCCCCCTCTGCGGAAGGTGTGTATGCCTCCTGTGTTGGCGAGTTCTACATTCAGAAGGGAGAGGGATGCCAGAACTGTTCGACCTCGCTCATTAGTGGACGAACTACCCCACTCAACCGCCCAGGCGTTGAAGTCTCGTGTGTGTGTGTGTGTGTGTGTGTGTGGGTGTGTGTGTGCTCATGAAAAGATAAACGCCAAGTATACGCTACTGGTATAGCTACTAGTAGCATTTGAAAGGGCCTCTGAGTGCTGCGACACGCTCCTCAGCGATTTTGATAATTTGTTTAAGGCATAGCAACAGACGTTACTCCGATTGGCAACGGATGTTGGAAATTGTTAGAGAAAATAACCTAAGCCACGTCTAAGGAATGCTATCAACCCCACGGGAAAATCATACACGCCGCAGCTGCGCGCGTGGTGCGAGAGCCGCAAAGGAGAGACGGGGAATGATCTCAATTTCGTCCAGCCAATAAGAGACAAATTGACAGTCTCGCTGGAAAGTAAGATAATTATTGGTGCATCGTGTAAAGGGGCGGGGACACGCCGAAGTAAACGGAGAGAAGAGAGGAAGTTACTTAGTGTACGCGAGAAATCACTCCGAATGAGTCTTAGAGACGAGAATATGAAACAGACCGCAGTGTTAGCGACGCTGAGAAACAGATCTTGAAGCGACTTCGAGAGAAATCGCGGAGCATATAGCTCTAGCACTTAGGCCGCGTAGTGAGGGACTGTCAAAATATAACTGAGGAGGCAGAGACTTGGAAAGTTGAACTCTGAGTCAGATTGTGTGGCGTGTCAACTGAGCAACCGATGTTGCTGCAACTGGGGCAGTATACGCAAGCAGAGCAGTAACATGCGCCGGCGATATGCTATCTGGATGATTGAGACCGCAACCGAGATTTCAAAGCGTTAACCGGTTGTGAATGGAACAATACCGTAATTGGGGTATGAATGGACGTGGCGAGGCGCAGACCTAACCAGACAGAGGGCAAGTGGGTTGAGTCCACTAGATCAGCTGAAGGGCTTCGCCATTGTGCTGCGGCTTACAAGAGAGCTGCCATGTGCCAAAGGAGAGGGTGAATATCTGCCTCTCTCTCTCTCTCTCTCTCTCTCTCTCTCTCTCTCTCTCTCTCTCCAGTTTGTATTGTTGCAACATGTTTTGCTAAAGTTGACGAGCACTTAATTCAAGGTCTATATCAACAAATAGTACATAATAATAAATATAATGTGTTAAAAGAAAACTGTGTTCTGCCGACTAGTTTTAAAAATATTAGGCTCTGAATGCCATGAGGAAGTGCATACTTGATTGGTTGGGTTGTATTGTTGCAACAATTATCGGTAAAGTTGATGAGCACTTTATTCAAGGGCTATATTATCAAATAATATATAATTTTACATATAGTATGTTAAAATAAAACTGTTCTGCCTTTTATTTTAAAAATTATTAGTCTCAGAATGCCGTGAGGAAGTGCGTTCGTGATCGGTTGGGTTGTATTCTTGCAACAGTTTTTGATAAAGTTGACGAGAACTTAGTGCAGGGGCTATATTAAAAAATGATATATAATAATAAATATATATTTAAATAAAAACGTGTTCTGCCGACTAGTATACAAATTATTAAGCTCTGAATCCCGAGGGGGTGTACTTGAGCGGTTGGGTTGTATTTTTGCGAACGTTCATGAGCACTTAATTCAAGGTATGTAGATAAAAATAATATATAATCATATGCATAATATGTTGAATGGAAATTGAATTCTGTTCGGTAGTTTAAAAGTTATTTCGATTTGAATGGTTTGCCGCAGAGCCTACTTAAGCGGTTGGGTTGTATTGTTGAGACATTTTTAGCTGAAGTTGACGAGCACGTACTTCAAGGATATATCGACAAATAGTACGTAATGTAATGAATAGTATGTTAAAGTAATATTCTGTATGTTCTGCTCGTTCGTTTAAAAATAATTACGAGTTGAATGGTCTGCCTCGAGTCGACTGGTGTTGCAACTTATTTTTACTTATTACATTTTTCTTACAATAATATACCAAAAATGAATAATATTATTAATTTTGGAGAGCCTCTAATTAGTCTATATTTCGTCTATAAGATGTTTTGTTCGACTTTTAATTTTGTATTTTGTTTCAATTTAAAAATTATTATAAGTTGAATCGTCTCACTCGAGTTGGGTGTTGCAATTTATTATTTTTTTACAATAGTAAATATTAATATTTATTAATAATATTAGTATTTTTGATGAGCCTATAATTATTGTTCTAACTTTAATTTTTGATTTTTTTTGTCAGCTGGCTGAACATTGGTTTTTGAGAAAGTTACAAGAGCCTAAAATTTGGGAATATAGCATTTAATTAGCCTAAAATTATGAGCTAATTGTTTTTGTGTTCTGCTATAGTGTGTCAGCCAGATTTATGAACTTGCAATAGATGGCAGGTAACAAGAGGATGGGGCAAGCTAGGATAATTCCCTTACCAAGGAAATTAGAACACTAATACGAGAAAATCTGTGCTATTCTGTAGCACCACTAGTTTCTGGCACATATTGCGCACAAAAACGACTAAATGTTTAAAAACCATTTACATGACCTTCATGAAAGAACTAAATAATGACAAATTTAATTTGAAGGAGAAATCTCCATCTTCAATTTTGTAATTGTAGGAAGTGCCAGCCGAAAAAAAAATCAAACTTTACAATTATCGAAAATTCTGAGTTAACAGTGAAAATTGGACCTAAGCCACCTTCAAAAGTATATTTTACTCTATTATTACAAGATATTTAAAGAAAAAAATCGGTTTTAGTAAGTAAAAATTTCGCACGCTGGGTAGTGGTCCAGTGTCTTTTGAAGATTTCCACATACCCTCGTAACCCCCCCCCCCCCGGGCAGAAACTTTCGGCAGAAACGCGCGCGTGCGAGTGTTTCTGCCGAAAGTTATCCGTTTTTCGGCGCAGGATTACATAATTTTCCCGTTTGACGAAGTATCTTCGTAATGGGAAAAAGTGAAAGTAAAACAAATTAAAAATTGACAATTTTTAGGTAAGAGAGCTATTTAGAAAGATGTATATTAATCATCCATTGAGTTTCATAAAGCGAAATTTAGTGCTCAAATATTTTAAGAAAACTACAAAAATGTGCTTAATAATGGCTACTTCTGGTGCTCTTGCCCAAATGAAATAGTTATCACTATATTATCTCTAGTTTCAAATACATTCACAAATGATAATCAAATTATTTTGAAAGAATTAAAACATAGGGTACTTATGTGTAGCAATAACACCGCAACTGAAGGAATTTACAAGGAACTAGTGAATGTGGATTGAAGATTGAAATAAATGTCCAATGCACATAATAAGTCTCCGATAAACAGGTTTTAACCATTTACTTTTTGTTTAAAATTAGATGACTCTCTCATTTACTAATGACATATTTCATTTTGTATCTTTAAAATCTGTGAAAAGCAGCCACACTAGCTCTGAAAATAAACGGGACAAAACAAAAAGGAATCGACTCAAAAACGTGCATAATGAAAAAAGTTAAAATTACATAAATATGATTAGTTCTCCATCTTAAATAGAAATATAATAAGAAATGAAATGTGGTTTCCGGTAGAAAGCTTTATACTCTTACATGAAACGTTCTCAGCATTTCAAAAACTTCTCAAGAAAGTGACCTTAATAGTTTATCATGATTTTAAGACAACAAAATAAATGTAATGAAGTGGAAGATAATATGAAATAAATTAAAAAGTAAAATATTTTCTGATTTTCTCTTTGCTGATTGTATTTGTGCATATCCTATAGATGGGAATGAACAAATTTACATTTTTAGACTAAATATTTCTTCTTGTCAGACTTTTACTCTGTAAATCTTTCCTTCCTCAAACATTCTCACAAGTAGTTGCAAATCTTCAACACAAAAGGCTACTACACTCTTATTCAAAACATATCACCAACTTTTTTAAATACACTGTGTAGTGTATTACCTCAAATAAGACATTAAAATTAATTGCGCAAACTTTTCCAAAACAGCCTCTTCTTATTAGTGTTAATATGTCACCAGAAAATCTTCATAAATCTATGTTCTAATAAATGACATGGTGCCTCATCTTACAGAAGTTGCTACAGCTCTTATTCTATGTAAAAAGGAAAAGGATTTCATAAGTAGAGTCCAATGGTAACTAAAAATATCACTAACTTGAAAGGTTAAAAGTATCTCACATGTTTAGTAGTGCTAATAATTACTGTTTAATTGGTATGGGTTTTTCAAGGCTGAAAGTTAACAATAAGACCAAATAACATAAGTTCATAGAACTTATATGTGCAATGTGTGTCTTTTAACTTTTTGAAAAGAGTCAAAATATGGACTGAAATGTTGGTGAGACCAATCGATAACCAAATACAGGAGATTCTTTCAACCTATCCTTTTCAAACAGCAGAAAACCCACACATAAATTAAATAATTTATTATACTGATATGTTTCTGAATCTCACTAAAAATTACATATTACATTTATTTTTTTTTATTTCATCCAAAATGTCAGAAAGCTAGTTCATACATTTTTGGTATAATACTAAAAAGGAAACGGGTGCATTTTTAAATAAAGAAAATATGCACAGATAATTCCTTTTTTGAAAACAATTATAATGTAGAAGCTAACCATAACCACTTAACTGAATGTTAATAAAATTCATATTCAAACTATTACATACTTCAAATTACAATATAAGACAAGACAATACTTTAAATTACTTCCTAGTTATTGTCGATTCCAAAAAGGCAAAATTAATTAAATATATTTCACATTTCACAAGTTACAATGTTTTAAAATTGTAAGTTCAACAATTGCTCATTTTATCACAATTAATACATGTATGTACAAATATGCTAATGATATCTACAATATGCCAGCAAAAATATATACCTCACTATCACAATTAATATTATAAGCTTGTGCTACAAAATTCAAAAGAAACACAGTAACTCAACTTTCATGTGACTTTTCAAAAACATCCACAACATCATAGTACATGAAACATTTGATATTACACTATGGCTGGTACAGTTAATACATTCACATCATTTAATAATACATCCTCCATTCATTTTATTTACACATATGTATGTTTGCTATTGCATTTGGACTACATATGTACCTTGAAAAACAAATTAATACAGCAAATGTTGCAAGAAAATAGCAAGTGGCAATTTCAAATCCTATAGTATACCAATCCTTCCAGTTTCAATAATTGCAGTAGGGAAAATTAATAGAAAAAAATACTTTAAAATTACTAGGCTCTTTTCCAGGTATATTAAATTTAGAAACAATTCACAAACAATTTGGTTGGCAGAATTATTTTGGTACTGACAAATGTAAATTATTTATATAACAATTAACTTTTTAAATATTCACCAATGTTCCTGATAATTGCATCTTGACTGTCCATGTGATGGAACGTTGAGAATGAGTTTTCACGACATGTGAAAACTTTCCTTTATCAGAAAAAAAACTGGCTAAATGGAATAATATTACTGAGACCACACCATGAAGATGGAACTACATCAAAGAAAGTTAAAAATTGAATAGTTTTCATTATCATCATCATGTCATGAGCAGTCTCCTCTCAAAACTAGTCATGAAATTACTATTGGAAAGCATTTTGCAATTTTGGTATAAAGCAATTTAAAGTATCTCCAGTTACTGGAAAAAGGCAATCTGTAAAGGAATACAAATAATTTTTAATAGGTCATGTTGCTGTAAACCAAGACTATTAACACAGTTTTATATAGAGCAACTATGTCATCTTGATGATGACAATTTCTTACAATGATATCTACTGTAATTTGGTTTCTTGAAACAGTAAAGCTCTGCAAGGAAATCATTTGGTATAAGTAAATTACTACTGTAAGTGACGTAACTGAGATGTTATTAACAGAGATGATCATGATAGTATCTAATTAAATTACCAAAACAACACTACTGGCCATAACATTACTTATGTTTAACTGGCAATCACCTGCAAACTAGTATAGATCTAACATATTTGCAATTTCAAATACATTACACTGGCAAAAGGTCTACAAAATATATTGAAGCACATTGAGTATTACAGTTCAAAATTACAATTGCACTACAACAATCATTTTAGATGATTAATTTTTACTTTATTACCATTTTTATTATTATAGGACATCAGGTCACAGTGGCATGTAAGTCACCACTTCTATATTCTGAAATTATCAAAATAATATTGTTTTTACCTGAAACTAAGACAAGTTTTCTGTCATATTTCATCCTCCAAAATTAAGGAATCGCCTTATTTCCATGCATGATGAAAATGTACTTATACAATTGAAGATTCAGCACGTCTCTCAAGCGCTAAAACCTCTAAAAATGTATTAAAATATCTCATTTTGTAGATTATGGCATGAAGAACATTATTCAAGTTGATTGATTGATTAATGTTGCCAGGCATATAAACTGCTATGGTTAGTAACCACATTAACGTAGCTACCATCAAAAATTCTTCAGACAGGAAAAAATGGAATTTTTTTGAAATTATTGGAAAGTGATCTAAAAATAAAATACTAATGTTAAATATAAGTCCTTTGTGACAATTCACACATTACAAAATGAACTTAGAAAAGCAATGGAGTCTTATATTTGGGTAAATACGGTATATTTTGACAACTTGCTTGTTTGCAGCAAAATACAGAAAAAGTCACTATCTTTGATGAGCACACTTTCATCAAATATGTTTTAGTGTTCTTTTTTTCTTTGTAAAATGGAATTATTTCACTTGCAGTCAAATGCAATACAAAATTAATATACATGTATAGTAAAGAATCTATGAATTTACTGACAGGTAATTACTGAAAGATATTTCCTTCTAAGGAGTCATTTTATTATGAACATTTCAGTTCCATTTTAAAATTACAAGTCAACAATTTTCATGTAAAACCAATCTTTTTCAAAACCAAAAAATATATTAAAATCTGAGGTAAAAATAATATTTTTCTTAAATGCAAATGGGTACCTAAGTTCAGATGAATAACTATACTTAGGTTTTTCTAATGAGGCAGCAGAGGGTATTATCTTCAAGATGGAACATGGCATGGCTTTATGCATTTTTCTTGGTCGTGCCACTAGAGTTGCTTGATAAGGTCATGATCATGCGACATCTTGCGGCAGGACCAAGAAAGATGCAAAAAGGTGTACCACATTCCATCTTGGAGATAATACCCTCAGCTGCCATGTTAGAAAAACCCAAGTATAATTCAATGTGATTGACATGATGAAATTATCATACAATAAAGTCAATATTTAGTCTAGAAAATCTCTGTTGGGGTGCTCAAGGGATGATGCAGAATTCTCCAATACCAATCATTTGCAAGGCTAAGATCATTAAAATAATTGTAGCCAAATATTTTCTTAAATATAAAACAAAACAAATTTGAACAAATTGTGAATCTTACATTGAACAATTTTATAATAAAGTATATGAATAGAGGATACTCTATGACACTCTTGAGATCTTTTTAAACTATTTTAAAAACCAAGTGTAAACACAACATAAATGTACTTCAAATGTACTCATTATTTGAAATTTTCTGAATTTCAAAAGTCATGTACAATAAAATCAGTAAAAGAGTAAGTAAATTATAATGACAAAACTGAAAATTTAATTAATTATGGTACCAAATCTTTTTTGAAATTCACAAATATATAAGAGATGTTAACGATTTACTAAATTTGATGTATTTGAATGATATCATAATTGATTCTGGACACGAGAGAGTTAATTTATTTGCTGACTCTTTTTTAATTAGTCTACTCCAGACTCTGTGATTACTGTAGCTGACAATAACAATGTTAACTGTAAATGTTGGTAGAATTAATATAAGAATGTTTGATGTATATGCAGCAATATGAAAACTAAATACAACAACTGATCTACAACCTAATGAAATTGTCCCTTTTTCCTGATAAATTTATGTATTTCTAATACATTACCTATGTTGCATTTTCTTTTCCCTAAATCTTTAAATGAAGATATATTTTCAATGCTATAGGGAAAAAAATTTCATTGACATCCATTCACGAATCTGATAGCCAAGCAAACATTACAAACACTCAACACATTTCGAAATTGAATATTACAGAAAATGTATTAGAGTTCATTAATTACAGATAAACTGAAACATCAGTTAATATAATAATCAATGAAAAACATGGTTTCAGAATTAGAAGATCCACTACTGCCAACTTCAATTATCAACAGTACGTTTCATGCTAATTGAAGACCAATTCTCAGATTGATGCATTTTATATTGAATTTCCAAAAGCATTTTACCCAATTAATCACAATTTTTTATTATTATGTAAACTTCAGATAGGAAAATATGGAATTTTTTTGAAATGGATGGAAAGTTATCAAAAAATAAAATCCTAATGTTAATTATAAGTTCTTTGTATCAACAGATATAGTGACAATTTCAAGTGTTCCCCAAGGAAACTGGAAAGCCTTTGCCAAAAATAAATAAAATTACAATCAAATGATGGCTATTCTAAATATTGCCTTCCTAGCGTCTTGACACTATTACAATGACTACTATTTTTCATGATCTAAGCAATATTGTTGCAATTTTTTTAATCACAAAAATAAATTGGACAATTCTGCCTTGTGAACGCCAGCTGTCATTTTCGGTACGTACAGCAAGGAGGAATTAAAATTTTTAAAACCCACCAAGTCATATGATGAGCAAATACTCTTGTTATTTAATTTAACAATTTTTAAATGTCAATTTATTATTGGAGCAAAGGAGAAAATTTTAGGATTTTGTTCAAGTGTGAGATTGTATGAATTTAGGAATTGAATTTGACAACGCACATAATATGATTTTTTTGTGTGTGTATATTCTGAAATTATGTATATGGTTAACTTTATAAATATTGGGGATATGCCTGTTGAATAAATAAAAAAATGAAAGAAATTAATATTAAAATGACATCTCTTAAATGTATTCACAACAAAATTATGAAGGATCAAAACTATATGTAAAATTTTTTATTGTGAGAAATGTCTTCTATTTACAACACAAACTTACACTGATGTGAACATATGTATCTAAAACACATTTCAATTTAAATTGCATGATAATAACATTGCTCTAATAACTATAAAACATACCAATTAATTTACATAAAATTATAGTATTTGTTTCAATGTTTATCTGGTCCTTGAGTGTAGATCATATTAAATAAATGAACTTTTCATTGCTACAAAATCTGCTCTCTTAGTCAGCTGTCATCAAGATTACAATAACAACTTTGGATATTTACATAAAACAAGTAGATGCAAGGAATAATCTTCAAGAGCATAATAACTTTGTTGTAATGGTATCTCTTTCAATGGATTCCTCAAACCTATTCATTTCATGTAAACTGTTGTGGTAGCCCTCATAAAGGCACAATAAAATGGCTGAAACTTTGGCAATGTAAAATTAATTTTCTTATTTATGTCTTGCACTCAAAAACCAGATAAACATTAATTTCAACAAGTCAAGAATCACCTAATATATTGTTTTAGAGTCAATAAGTAAATTGTTAATAAAGAAGGCAGGTGCAGCTCATAAGTTTTTTATATAATAACTTAAAATTCTTTTGAATTTAACTACATTTTTAAGAGATAAACTTAAAAATACTGGTGTTAGAAACATGGAAAATTTTACATAATTGATCACTTTACAATTTTCAACATAATAGTTATTTGAATTACAAGAACTTACATTGCTTTTTGCTGCATTATTATTATTATAGATTAAGTACATTTTAATCCTCAAATTTCAGATGACTAACTTTTCTATAATGCCCTTTCATTACTTCACAATAAGTGAAGAATGCTAGTAATTAAATTTTACAAAATTTATTAATAACTAACTGCTTAAAAGAAAATCTGAAACAAATCATTACGAGTGACACATTAAGTTTAGCACTGAATTACTGGCAATTAGTTTTTAAGCAACTTCTACTTAACCTCCTGTAACTGGTTCTAACACACTCAGCAACTAAATATTAAATACAATATTTAAAAAAAAATAAAAAAAAATTAAAAAAACTTTTTTATGGTTGTCCCGATTCCTCGTGAAGCTCTTTTCAAGAAATAAATCCCAAAGCCTTTTGTAATCCAAAGTTTGTCAACAATAACATCATTAACTTCAGTTATGTCTAAAGATCAAGTAAAGTTCTGTTTATTTACAAAGTTTTGTTGGTCACATACTATTTGACAGACTTCTGCAATGTTGGAAGTAACTGTCACAGAATTCACAATTTTGTAATAAATTACAGGAAAGAAACTACAGCATTAGATAAAATTAATTTATATAAGAATAGTACACAGGGTCTGTCTGTCAGACTTACTAGCAACAATTATTAAACATTGAGAGAAAACAAGGCATAATGGTTTCCTAAAATCAGAGAAAGATCACTTTCCTAAACTACTTTGTGATAATCCAATTTCTGTTTAGGAAGCCTGTGATCATTTTAGACAGCAAATTTACATTATCCATTGAAAATTTCGTTTACAATATCCATTTTTCAACAGTTCATTGAAAAATTTGTCTCCTTCTCTATTTACCTCTTTCTCTGTAGCAAAATATAGTTTTGTGAGCTTAACAACTAGGTAGTTGATTAGTAGGCACACCTCCAGGGATTAAAATAAATTTTCTTATATTTAAATGTAAAACTAAACAATATTGACCCACCATGTCCCATAACACTTAACGCTATCTCCCCCATGTAGATCTCATGATTCTGGCTCTTTTGCAACTTTGAAGCCTCTCTGTACACAGGGTCTGTCTGTCAGACTACTGGCTAGTGTTAAGAGAGGCATAGTGGCATGTGCAATTTGTGCAGGACTTGCAGCATCTGCAGCACGAACGCTGCTGAGGGCATCTGAACTGGATGAGGTGTCTGGTGCTGAAGCAGAGGCTGAAGCTGGGCAAGACACGCTGCCTTCCTCTGGTGTAGTAATAACAGGTTCCATTGACTGCGATGGAGAGGGCAAGCTGGCTTCTGATACCAGGCTGCCAGCTTTCGAAGAAGAGTATACACGGAATTCTCTAGAGAAAGCAGAAATGACAGGGGTCTTGGTGGGTGGGCGCTTGGTTCCACCAGGAGTGGGAGAGTGTGAAGGAGTAGCAACAGAGACAGACAGGGCAGAGCCAGGAGGAGATGCCAGGGATCCCTCCTCAATGGGGAGGGACTTGAGGCTCATGGAGAGGGCACTCTGAGGTTTGCCAAACTCCACTTCAATCTGGGTGATGTCGCTCTCTGTAGAAGGGGTCAAGGATGTAGACAGCTTTGACTCTTTCCCAGCGCTTGTACTCAACACACTGGATGGTAACGGTCGTGATACAGGACTTCCAAAAACCTGTTGAAAATAAGATTTCAAATAAGAATAAAAAATAAATAAAAATAAAAAATAAAAAATTGCAAACAATGAACTTTCAAGATGAGTCAACTATTTTATAATGCCCATTGTGTCTTCTGAACTGCAAACAACACAAAGTTACCAGTGTAGTTGATAGTGTAGATTGGAGCAACACAGGCACAAAATCTATTTTTGCCCCATTTTTTTCAAACTACAAAGATAGATGTTCAACTTTGATCTTTTGAATGGAACTATTTACTAAATTTTGGTCAAGGACTTAAAAAGATCTCTTCAAACATGTGCATATCTTCATATTTAAGCGAATAGTTTTTCTGTAAATAGCTTTTATTGTCAGTTTCTTATTAAAGAGACCCCTTTGGTATTCGAATTTCTCCTTGCTTCTACCGATGGGTTAATGTCACAAAATTGGAGTTCAGCCATGCATGATAAGTCAGTTCCTTGGAAAGCAAACCTGCTCCTATATGCAACATTTTCTGACAGCATTGCAGTGAAGGAAAACAAAAGGCCAAATTTTATTTCAATTTTATTAATTTTAACCAATGTTAACTTTTGATTATATGTTATATGTAAATATATGACCCCCTTTTTTTGGCTCAATAACAAATTTAAATAATCAATATAAAAATATGGTGTTCACATTGTTTATTCTTATTTAATTGATACGTTTTGACAATTTTTCATCATCTTCAGGCGCATAAGAATATTGTTTTTATACAAATTAAAACTTCTGTATTTTAATAAACAGATTCTATAAAAAGATTATTGATCTGTAATGTCCCAACCACTCTTAAATAAAGAAGGTGTACAGATAAACATAAATAAAATAAAGTAGGTCTAGAAACTGTGTGTGGGTTGAATGCTACTCACGGATTAAAAGCCAATCAACATACATGGAACATGTTTACAGAGAACAATGGTATAGTTTTTGTTTAATTATGCATGAAATGTAGGCAATAATTAAACAATTATTTTCTCAAAAACTGCTCTAAATCCTCCTTGTACGTATCACAAAACGGTAAAAAACTGGTTCCAGTTCCATTATTGTTGAATTTTCAAAAATTACACAAGCTAACATAACAAAAGTACAATATTGAAGATAGAGATTTTTGTCTCAAATGAAATTATTATACAAAATAAAATCTTTAAAAATGGCCACACACAATTTTCTGAAGAAACGAGCAAATAATTGCAACATTTCTGCCTGAAGTCAATGCCATTTAGAAAAAACATTTTCTTAAAAAAAAGCTTCAAAGTTTTTCTTTAATCTTTTTCTATGAATAGAACAAGGGAGGCTTAAAAGAATGCCACAAGACTGATTTTCAATAAACTTTCTGGATTTTAAAAATTCGCAAAAATTTAACTTTACAGTATTGAAGAATTGTAAAGTACAATATGAATAAAAGTACAATATTGAAGATTAGATCTTTAAAAAGGTCGTATAATATTTTAAAACTAGTGGTGCTATAAAATAGCGCAGACATTCTCTTACTAGTAAGCTTTCTAATTTCTTTGGTTTGGACTAGGTTTTTGGTCTTCCCCATCCTCTTGCCAGCAGCCATCTATGGCAGCCAAAAGTATATTTTTAAAAAAATATTTTTTTTCAATTTCTCAGCTTCCTGACGGTAGAACTGCAATATTACTTTAAAAATATTATAGAAGAGTAAAATCTTGTCCTTTATGGAATTTTTCGTTGAAAAATTTGGAGCCGTTTTTAAGAAAATTTTGTCTCGTTCTCCATAAATTATGTAACTTTAAACAGGGAGGGAGGGCGTTTGAGGCAATGATACTCTAAGTTACATTGGGGTACAGGGGTGTTAGTTTAGCGTTACCTCATGCAATTTTTTTTTTAACTTAGGCTGAAATTATTCCTTTTATTCAGTCTTTCACTACAATATTAAAATATTAACAAATTAAATTAAAAATGTAGATGAATTTATGTTATGAAAAAGTTATAATGTACAAATCTCTACAATAATTGAAACTATTTTTTCATCAATAGGATTAATTGAATCTTAAGTTTATGAAAAGAATATTTCAAACTGATCTATAAAGTATACTAGAATCTAAATAAATAGACACAGTAGATTCTTGCCCATGCATTTTTCACGACAGCATGTGCACACATCAGAAATTTTCTCACTTATGCTTTTGTCCTTCACTTAAGTATTGTTCTGGAATCTTGTTAGGTGCAATCAACATCAACTAATTCTGACTTAACCATTACTCTTAATAAATAAAAAATAAAATTTATACAAATTGTTTTTAATTCTATATGATTTATTTTTACTTATTGTAAATGGGCAGGGGTTTGTTGCAAGAGTTACATAATTATTTAAGGGGGATTCAAGAGTGTGTTACAGGTGTATTACAGTAGGGAGAGGGGATATTCTGAATGTTCCAAATTTGTGTTTCGTAGTTTATATTGAAGCCCCTTTAATCATCAGTTTAAATGGAAATTTGAAGATCATTTTCACTGAAAACTTTTGAGTCTTTGAGAAACTTCATTGAAAGTCATTTGAAGCACTTCCACTCACAAATTCAATAATGTCTACAAATTGCTGGAAATGTGCTTATAAATGGCGTGAGATCCTTAAAAAAAAAAAAAAAAAAAAAAAGGCATAATTTTTGAAAAAACAAAAGGATACAGGAAAAGGACTTCTACGTCAACTTATACACTATCAGAACACTATCAGTTATTCAGCACTATCAGAACTGTGTAGAAAAATTTGGAGCCATTTTTGAAAAATTGGCTATTGAGAGTTTCTAAAAATGAGAATTTTGAGCTAATTTTCACTGAAAATCTTCGAATTTTCGAGAAACTTTATCAGACATCAACTGAAGCACTTGTTTTAACAAATTTAAAAAGTACATAAATCGCTTTGAATGTAAATATTATAATATAATTCTTATATTATCAGTTTTAGTTCATTTAGCACTATCCCTGTCAAAAGATTAAAGAAAAAACTTTGGGGAAGTTTTTGAGGAAATCTCGTTTTTGATATAGCTCATATTACACTCAATTTTGCGCCAAAATGACTCAAATTATCCAAAAAAACAATATGACCTTAAATAAAGAACTAATTATGGAGCACAAATTTCATTTAAAGGAAAAGTCCTCTAATTTTGTAGCTGTAGGAAGACGCCCAAAAAATTTTAAACTTTTGCAATTTTCGAAATTTTTTGTAAAATTTCATGTAAAGTACCCCACAATCTAAAGAATGTTATACAAATAGCAAAGCTACGAGAGGGGCCATATCGACCGGGAAATATTCAAATTGAAAGAAATTCTATGCTAATTTTGACAATAGTTTTATTCACAGTAGACGGACGCACCGACAGACAGACGGACGCACCGACAGACGGACGGACGCACCGACAGACGGACGGACGCACCGACAGACGGACGGACCGACAGAGAACGATAGACGTTCACGAGAAAGTAAAAGCGTGTTTTGTGAAATTTCTGCCTGAAATTAACGCAATTTATAAAAATATTTTCGTCGAAACGGCTCAATTTTTTGCTCTATTCGAACGAATCAAAGAACGGCGAACAAAAAAATTGTGTTGGTAGCATTTTCTACCAACTGTATTTTTGAAAATTGCCGAAAATTGGCAATGCAAAATTGCAATGTTGAAAGCGATTTTTTGTCTTCACTGAAATGTGTTCTAAAAGATTAGATCTTCAAAAAGGGTCATGTTATATTTTTTGAAACACTATTGTATGAAATTTTGATCTGAAGTGAATATAATTTATAAAAAGTTTATGTGAAATGGTTTTTCATTTTCTCTTTAATTTTTTTTCCAAGGATAGGTCAAAGTACTCTTAAAAATTGGCGCAGTTCTAATTTTCCTTGAACTCTATGAATTTCTGAAAATTCCATTTTGGAAATAAAGGGAGAGACCATCGTGCTAGTATCAGTCATGCTGTGTGTTGGTGTGGTGAGGGTGATGTTGTGTCCCTCATTGCATGTGAAGTGCCGGAGATGGAGGATGGTGCAGTGAATGGGTTGAGTTGTTCTTGATTTTGCAAGCCCTGAGAATGGAAATAAAAGTTTCCGAAACGTTGGCAAACAACTAGTGTAAATTTTTCTGACCAAGCCCCGTTAACCTGCTATTCAAAACCAATGCATTTTGTTTTAAAACCTAGAATAGCCCAGTGCTGAGTAATTTAGAAAAGCCTAAATGTCTAGGAGCAGGAAAAATAGCATGACGCTTGAAACTCATGGCCTCCATTAATTAACCATAGACCATTAAAAAGATAAAAAAGGTTTTTGAAAAACTGAAATATAAGGGAATTCATACACAAAGTATTATTTTTTCTCAAATCATCAAATCACCAAAGTTGGACCACCTAAAATGGATTGACCTCAAGGCAGCAATACAATTACATTCATAAAGGGGCTAGGGCATGATAAACAAAGTTGCTGCAGCTTATAAGATTATAGGTTCAAAAGGTACTGAAATGCATACCTTGCTGCAAGTATTTTTGTAATTTATTTTATTCACCGGATTGGGACCTACTTGCTGACCATCTTTCACACCTATAAATGTGTGTATATAAACTAGATCTTCTGAGAAGAACCTGTACCTGGAAGATGCTTTTGCGTGCAGGTGAAGTGGCTGTCATGGAAGAGGTAATGGTGCGATCCTCTTCATCAGCTGCATCTGGCTCCAAGCCACCCACAAGGCCCAGCCCAACACTTGGTACCACTGGTTCCACCTCCTTCTCTGGAGGCACTGGGAAGAAATCTTCTCCCTCATCATTGGCAAAGGATTCTAGATTCTCATTGCTTTCCATTACCCATCTGAAATGTTTAAAAACAAACTATGCATCAAAAGAAATGAATGAATCATTTTCAACATCATTCAGCGAGTCCATATTCTTTAAATATAATTGAGCAAACACAAATATTTTTACAGAGATAAATGAATTAAATGTTAATAGAAGTGCTGGCCCAGAAGGAATATCTTTCAATTTATCTAAAATATCTTCCTTTATTTTCTCTGAAATATTGAAATTATTATTTGGCAAGTCCATATACGAAAGATCATTTCCTTTTGAATGGAAATCATCTTTCACAATACCAATGATTAAATTTGAGATAAAAAGAATTTTGATAATTACAATTCCATATTGATACTGAGTACTATATCAAAACTCTCTGGATCTTTAATTACCAACTAATTGAAAGTTTCAATTTATCCCTATCTTTCTAAAGGACAATTTGGATTTATGTCAACGAGAAATACCTATGAAAATTTAACATATTACATAAAAATGCTTAAAAAAAGTAGCCCAAATTTCTCAAATTGCATTCGTACATCTACAAAAAATAATGACAACAAGCATAGAAAGCATGCTGCAGAGGTTTTCTAAATATGAAACATATTAATAAATGGAAATAAAGAGAAAACAGAATTTTGTTGTTGATACTGACTCAGTAGTACATAAAACTATTTATTTGGGTTCATGACAAAGTTCTTTTTATAACTAGAAGAAGAAATTGTCTTTTTCCTCATTCTACATACAGTTACAATGAATAGGACATGCGACATGAATGCTCGAGAGTAAATATCATAATTTCTCAAGAGCATATAATGTTCTTTTTATCATGTACACAAAATTGTATCTAGAGCATTGATTTTGTGTACATTTTTATTTTGCAGAGAAACATCTTTGAGTGCAAACTAGCTTATTACAATGTTAATTTAACAAAAAGATACACACTCGTACATCATCACAAACAAAAACAATGCCAATTAAGCACTGCCTTGGCTACTATGCTACTAACTGGACTGAGCAGTCTAGGACATTATACACTTTCAAAATGGAAGGAAGAGAAGAAAAAACTCTTCATACTTCCAAATTAATACAAAGGATTGCTGCAAGCAATTGATGTGACAAAAAGCTTGCTTCTAAAGAAGTCTGAAGATTGATATGACAATGAATATGAATTGATTAAAGCAGGGAAGAAAATATTTGCAAAAAATGTTTCAGTGCCAAATTTTGCCAAAAAAGATGGGCATATTTCTGAGCAATAATGTAGTAGTTTATTTTCCATTTAGCTAGTTAAGTGAAGGTTATTAATATGATAAACACAGAATTAATGGGATAAGATAAAATGATATTTCATGGTACAATTCACTATTTTATCATTTCATACCACCAAGTGCAATGGTATTTGTACATACTAAGACAATGATAACATGTGCTTCCACTAAAATCAACAATATTCTGAATAAAAAAATTCAACACATTCAAGGAATTCAATAATACGTTGAGTTTTAGAACTGAATAGAATATTGTCTTGTAGATCTAATAAACCAATGTGATTTAATGCATATATATCTGCACAACAGTCATGTGGATAATATGTGCATTTATTCATTCCATTTTTTCTCTGAGTTCCTAGCTTTAGAGTTAATTGAATTTTTGTAATATTTCTTGCAAAAGAGATATCATCAGTAAATTAATTTTTTCATGTGAATAATCTACGTTTGTTGCTATAAGAAAAGAAACCCAAGAAGGGACATTGCAAAACTCATGGCAGCATAGTGATAATGCTAGCTTGGCAAGCTCCTGTTATTTGTTTTGTTTTCTTGGCAAAGTGATAATTTGTGAAGCCCTACTAACATTATTTGTGCGAACTGGTACACCAACTGTGACCATTGTTTGTCATAAAAAAATGTGCTCATACTGCAAAGGACAAGCCAAAATTAGTAATGCTTTGAGATGCTTTTGGTGTTCCTGTCTTTTTACACTAGCTGTTCCAAGACAAATTTTGTGAAGGGTACTTGTTTTGTCTAAAATGCTATCCTACATCTCAGAGAAGGCTGGAAGCAGCTCTGATCTTGCAACAGTGCCTGATGCTACAACAAAATAACTTCAAACATACATATTAAATTGGATACTGTTCAATCTGATTTATTTGCCGATATTGTTACTGTTATTTGTAAGCTGTCAACTACCAATAATAAGCAAACTGCTAATGATGAGAAGGTGAAATCCATCGAGGAAAATTTACCTGCTATGCAGAACGATATACTGAGTGAAATCTGATTGTGTATACAGACAAAGCAATAATATTGTTGTATTCGGCATTTCAGATAAAGCTGCCAGAACTACACCCGAGTCTAAAGAAAAGACAACAAAACTGTTGGATTTATTTAAAGATATTGATGCACTAGATACTTTGCTCAAAACCCACTATAGGGTTGGTAAATTTATATTGAATTTGTTTCTGTCTCGGCTGCTTAAACTTGTCTTTGTCTGTCAGGAAGATGCCATTATGTTCCTGAAGAATTTCCTGACATGTCTGAAGAAGACCACAAAGTTTCCAACCATTGTTTACTTCAATGTCTCCAAGGACTGAACAGCGGGAACACTTCAATCATCTGAAGTTTGTATTTAGTGAGATGTCAATGCAGGAGCAGATCAAATGGAAGGTACATACATGAATGACATTCCCAGGTTGGTAAAAAGACATTTCACAAAGACCTAGCAGTGAACCCTTGACTGGATCTGCACTGCTACTATCAGCATGTGCACAATATTATGAATAACATTTATTCTTGTTTTGCTTATGATATCAATTGTTTTGATTTTATTTTCATTACTGAATCTTGAGTTAAGCCAGAGGAGAGTTCCTCTGAGTTTATTGGTACTAACTTTTTTGAGGTTGTGCGTTGCGATTGTCAGATGAAACATGTTGGCAGAGTTAATTATGCTATTAGTAAACAATATTTTTATATTGTTTTGAATGTAGATAAAATTACTTTAGCAGTTACTGCTTTTGATGTTGGAACCAGTCTCTCAATTTTTCAAGTTAATTTAGTTTTATTCTTATTTATATTACACTGACACTTGATATCGCAAGTATTGAAACTTTATATACAGTTTACTCAGTAATGTTAGAAATATGTTTCATAAACAAATGAATCTTATAAATGAAGATTTTTAATCCAATGTTGCTAAAAAACATTCTACAATTTTCTTTTGTAGATAGCTATCATCATTCACTAACAACAGGTTTTTCTATCCTGAAATGTACAAGACCTGATGTTTTTCATATTTCTACCAGCTCTAGTAAACTTAATTATAGAAGCAATGAATTATTGTTACTAAGTAATCATACTGATGTTGATGAGACCTGTCGTGTATTTAACTTCATATTAAATCAAATTATTCATTCTGAATGTAAAGTATTTTGAAGTAATTGTTTCCTTATAGCAGTCATACAAACAACTGTAGTCGTGCAGAAAGTATAACATATTTTAGTAGATAGTGCTTCAGTGGGTATAGAGTGTATGTTGTAGCAATACCTCCTAGAAGAAAGTAGTTTTCAACCAGAGAAATTGATTAGGTTAATACTGTTTCACTGAATCAAAAACTACAGAAATAAGTATTCTAAGTACAACAAAAAACAACAACAACAACAACAACAACAAGGGAATATAAAATGCAAAAAATTTCCCTTTACTACACTTCATCCATTCTTCAGCAGACAACGTGCATATGATGCAAGGAAACAGCAGAGTCATGTAACCCGCCAGACTTCACAAACATACCTCTCACGGCCATGGGCTGGCATCTCTACAGATGTCTCACAATAAATGTTACAAATTTCTGGGGTAAGTAAGAGGAATCGAATTAACAATTTTTGCCAATGAACATGCAGTAGGAAATTTCAATAACGGAGTTGACATCTGCCCCTGATTGTAAGGCAACTTCTTATGCTCCGGTGTTCCGCAGATCACGTTGGAGCCGATTTTGGCCGAACAAAACCAAACGAAACAGATCTGTAGAAACTCGTTAGATGAAGTCATTCGAGTTCACTACGGCCAATTTTACCAGCAAATGTTTGAACGAATCCGACACATCGGACATAAACGTCTGTCGTCGGTCGACCAAACTTTAGACGAAAATCGACTTCACTGTGACCCCCCGCCTATCACAGTCAAGGAGATTTCATGTACCTGCCTAACATTTGTGCATACATGTCGCCTCACACTCCGAGACAAATATAACGCATGTCGTTCCGTAACACGAAATTTCCCACTACATGTTCATTGGTAAAAAGTTATTTTCGACCCCTCTATTTGCCCTAGAAATATCTACCATTTATTCTGAGACATACTGTATTACCGACCGTGGGCATGACCGCTCGGTTAGGAGACGGGGCAAAGGACGCCCACCTGCCGACAAACTTGGTGCCGAGGTAGCTGCCCACGCGGCCACGCCGCTCGGCCAACGCCATGCTCTCCACCGTCTTGGAGAGACCCTTGAGGCTGGCGGTGGGACCGGCGACGGCGGGCGGCGGCGGCGGGCGCACGGGGGCGGGGGCGGATGCGAGGGTGGGGCCGGGGTCGGGGCCGAGGGCGGCGGCGGTGGCGGCGGGGCCGGCTTCCTCGTCGACGCGCCGGCGCTTCTGCTGTTGCAGCAGGGCCTCAGCCGCCGCCGCCGCCGCCGCTGCCGCCGCCTCCGTGTCGGCGGGGGCGAGGGAGGGGGCGGGGCCGTCAGCGCCGAACGCGAACTCGGAGCTGGCAGAGACGGACACGGGAGTCACCTCGCCGCTGTCCGCCCCATCACGCCCACCGCCCGCGCGCCCGCGCTGCGGGCTTCCGTCGCCCTCACCCGGACCTGCGCCCGCTCCCTCGCCCACGCCCATGACCACGCCCACGCCCACGCCCACGCCGCTGCCTCCCGTCTCCTCCAGCAGGATGCCCACGCTGCTCAGGTCCTGGTCCAGCACGGGCGGGAACATGTGCGCCAAAGACGCCGTGAAGTCGTTGTACCTGCGTGCACACCCCGCACTCACGAGCAACGCACACGGGGCGGCCGAGGCGGACTTCCACAAGTGCTGCCGCATCGACAAAATCATCAGTCTAACTACTTGGATGGGAATTAGAAAGAGTTAAAACGAAGAGGAAAAAGCAAACCAATTCCCAAACATGATTCCCGATTCTTTGGAGACAGGAAATACTCGGTAGGCAGCGGGCCAGAATAACATGGGAAACAGAACCAATTTAAAAAAGGAGCAACATAGAAAACAAAGACGAGAGTGAACGCTGACCTCGCTGCTCGTAGGGTGCAAGTACAGCACAGGGAAATGAAACAAGTTGAAACAAAACGAACAAAACAAACAAATCTTAAAGGAAATACCAGACAATTCTCAGCAATTAGCGTGCCAAAACAAAATTGGGAATCGAACCAGTTAAAACAAAGAGGAAAAATGAGAAAGCGCAAGACTGGTTCTCCGCGGGTAATGATTTCTTGTTGACTCTCCGCACAGCATAGACATAATACTTTTTTCTAACGACCGAATTTGTACATTCTTCTCATACTATAAATGAACCAGGCAATTTAAGAAAAAATACTTTCAATAAGTAATTTTGTTCATAAATATCTGAATATATTTACAGTCATTGGCGTTTTCAAGCGTAGATACGCCGTCAAAATATTAATTGAACTTGCAGAGCGTTTCACGGACTTTTTCAAAGTACGGAACCAGCCTGCCATGCATGTCATGTGGGTTGCATACCATAACATGTTTCAGGTATACGTAGCTGTTTTGCACAAAGGCTTAGAGCAGGGATTCCCCACACTGTTTCTTGCATCGACCCCCTTTAAAATAATTATTTACTTCATCGATTCTTTTTCTTCGTAATTTACAGCATTCAATATAATAGTTACAGAAAAACTATTTACAGGTAACAATTCAGCTTCGTAATATTTTCGTAAACATTCCGATTTTCAAAAATCGGTGATACGTTTCTAGGTAGTTTAGGACTGGATTAACCTTTTTCGAGGGGCCTCGGGCGGTCTTTATTTAATTATTCAGTCCTGATTTTCGCTGAGGAATGGGAAAAACTCAGAATTTGATTTTCTACTGAAAAAAAACAAACTACGTTGCAGTCGCTGCTTGTGACGTAATCGCCTGTATTGAAGGAACCACTGGCGCCGGAATAGACTTGTTTTGTGAGTGAGCTCCAGTGTGTTTATAGGCGTATATAGTATTTCTGCCTACACCGAATACGCCCGCTACTGGATATGTACTTTGACTTTGGTGACTGCGGCTACGAACTGATAAATCTGGCGGCGGCGGCGACGACGACAGTGCTCTCGACTTTTGGTACATCTCCTGGTTATATTGTAAAATGCATTGTTACTGGTACGAGTTCAACGCTGGAATTGTATAAAGTGCACGAACACCGTTAACTATATATTTCTTGTGTATTATTTAGACATAACTCGCCACAACATTAATTGAAAACAAAAATACCGCATGTAAATTGTAATTTTGACCCTATTTACAGACAAAAACAATTTTTCTCGTTCTGTCGCAGAGAGCGAAACGTGTGTATATAATACAGTTAAATGGTTTATTTACATTTACGTTTCAATGAAAACAATAGGGACGCATTTTCTGTATTACATAACTTGGTCTTCTTAATAAAAAGAATTAATAGGAATATTTGTTTTCAAAATACGCGTTTAGAATTCATCCATTTCAGAGGGTAGATCGAGTACGAAATTAGTTGCTTCAGGGATAGAGGAAGCGACTTTTCCCCTAATGTTTTTATTTTAAGTAATTTTTGAGTCTGAACTTTCTTCGACTCCTTGCCTCATTTTTAATAGCGAGAGAAAAATCTAACACAAATCGATTGCTTTCTTACTTAACATTATGAAGCCGTAATCATGTGTAACGCCGTATATCATATGTAAAGCCGAAATCAATATTACTTTCCTTTTCGATCCTCGGTGTAGTATTTAAATGTATAGAAACATATGCAGCCGAGAAGATTTTACTCTGCACTTACACGTGTGTATCGATTTTAATCATTTAATGTTACCTGGAAATGTGCTGTAAAATAATATACATAATTTTAAATCTTCATAAATTTTTGTAGTGACCTGTTGATTCGGATATCTCATGAATATGATTACTTAATCGAGAGTTATAGTAATAAACATCTGGATTCGCTGAAAAAAGTTAAATCGTTTTTGACCAAAACCATTGATTCGTCCCATTGAAGGTCCCAGACAATGATATAATTCTTAGCGTAATACAAAGAGACTTACAAGTACCATGCTTATTATTCATGAAATTCTCTTCTGTAACCTGAAAGTCAGAGATCTATAGGATGTGCTTCCCCAGAATATTATGCCGTATCTCAGAAGGGAATGAATATTTGCACAAATACACAAAAAGCAGGCTGACAGAATTTGAAAGAACTCTGAATGCGTAGCAAATGAACTTAATTTTGTGTTCAGTTCATTTACATGGACATTCCGTTTGAGGTTATACTGATTTGAGAGACCCAACTAATTGAAAATAAACGTTCAATTGACTGATGTTAAGGTAATACAATGGAGTATACAACCTTTTATTTCAAATTGAAAACTTCATTGAAACAGTTTTCGCTTCGTTTACTACAAATTTAATATTAAGAAATCATTTGAAAATCAGATATTGTACTATTGCTTTATTCCAAAGAATATTCTTATCATCAGCAATGAAAACTGTTCTACCGTTCCGAATCGTCAATAGCGTATCTTTTACGTATAGTAGAAAAAGAAGGTCGTAAAATCGAACCCTGGGGGACTCCATATGCAATGAATGAATCAGAAAGGAGCAGACACGTAGGTTTGTAGATTGGCAGGTAGGTTGGCAGGTTGGTTGTTAGTGATTCTCGGCACGTCAACTACCGAGGTCATTAGTCCCGTAAGTGTAGTGCATATTTCCCGAAGATGGATTAACACCGACCCAACCCTTCGTAACGCAGCTGCCAATTGGCTGGGTTGAGTCAAAGGCATGCTCACCAACAGAAGCCTCGTGGATCTTTAATTCGGATTACTGCAACCTCAGACAGCGACTTGGTTCAAGTCTCTAATTATGTTCACAGTGATGCTTGAAACTGAGGAGCTTGTTTCAATAGCGACGTATTTCCAATACATACAGTTTTTCAGGATTCATTCAACTACAGCTTTACAGTCTCAGATTATATTCAACGATTTTCGGATACCGTTTAACACAGGAGAAACTATTTTTACCGCAAAATTTGGCAGTGTGATGGAGAACTACCTAAATATTATATTGTATTAAAACTACAAAAAAATAAATAAAAAGAAATGGCGATACGACTGTCTGGAAATAAGTTCTTCAATTGTGGAAAGCAGTTTTGACTTTGACTCTGTGCGTTTCCGATGATCCCATATCTGGTGAGATTGCATGAGAATCCCAGTGTCCGACGCGACAAGAATTGCGCGTTACAAGCAGCTCCCTTCTAGACATTGGTAATTGGAACACACACAACTTTTGTTCCTTAACTGAACGGTATTCTTTATGCTAAACAGGAAGGAAGATACACAAACACAAAGTAGTCTAATGCGGAGTAATTAAGCTGAATAACGACCTTGGAGATACGGACAAATAATAAAATCAATCGTTGGTTGACTTTTTTTCTTTCTTCATTTTTCATTTCATGGCCAATGTTTCATCAATACACAATTAAAGTATTAGTACTCAAGCAATAATATCAACAGAAACATTTCTTTTATTCAGAAGGTCAGAAAGGCTTCTTCATAGTCAATAATACGATACTTAAGAACCTCTTTATCGGCTCCTGGGGATAAAGACCCTTTAACAACTCATGTGGTGGTGCGGGAAACAGTTGAACCAGTTACCTAACACGGCATTTCATTTTTAAATTTTGTATTTTACTCAAAGAAATGGAATAAAAACAAAATAAAATACTACACACGGGAATAAAATTGTCATATCAATTGAATCGTTTATTTCAAAGCTCGTCAAACGCCAAAATCTAAAAAGCGCGGCAGTGGTGGAATATTGTTCCATGAGATAGACACACCGTTTAGTGCATATTTAACTGAAAAATATTCATTTATCAACCGCTTTAATATTAAAAAATATGTTGAAATCACAAAAACTGGGACACTTTTTCTCAGTTTTCTCGACATGAAAAATTTGGCGCTTGACGGGTTTCTGAAATAATTCAATTCGAGAAATACCTGATATCGAAGATCTTTAATCTCTCTCTATCAACACTTATCTTGAATAACAAATTACATTCCTTTAGCCGCAGAAAATAAAAACACAAAGTCATTGTTCAACCCTAAGAAGTATGGTAAGCGCGTGCAAGAGAGCGTGCTGACCCGTCGCTGGAGACGAGCGAGGCGGAGAGCGAGGAGAGGTCGCCGCCGCTGTAGGAGTCGGCGGAGGAGCCGGCGAAGGCTGCCGCCGCTGCCGAAGCGGACGCCGCCGCCACCGCCGCCGCCGCCGTGGCCGCGGCCGACGCGCCGGCGGGGAGCGGGAAGGCGAAGCCGGCGGCGGGCGGCGGGAAGCTCCCGCTGCCGCTGCCGCTGGCGCTGGCGCCGGGCGACGACGGCCCGCTCGACGACACGAACGACGGCGGCCCGCTCCAACCCACGCCTGCAACAGCGCCACAGCGCGCTTCTGAAAATCCTCCATTAATATAATGTCGTATAAGGAAAACTTTAACTTTCATGATATCAAATGTTAAATGTAAATATTGCTATCTCTTGCATTATATTAATTTAATTTAATGTAATTCCATTATGCGAAAACCACAGCCTATTAACAGTTGATGCAGTCTGTGCATGTTGCTTTCTTGAATTTTCCTTCGACTTCCGAATGGTAAGAGTCCACTGCAGTTTAACATTATGGTTAATGTAAGATTATTGTTATGGAAAGTTTGATCAAATGAAAAAGAACAAAATTTTTTCTCTGGGTAAAGTCCGCGACGTAAACAGAATAGTTATTTACGTAATTAATACAGAAAGATTTTGCGTACGAATGAAATGAGGCATTGTGAAATTCACGAAAGACACTCGCACGATTTACGTACATTCTATTTTTAGTACGAATTCATGAAAACACGAGTATATACCCTTGAAATCATTCTCAATGCGCGAGAAGGCAGCCATGTTGATTCATGCTGCCCCAGACTTTTGTTTACTTTGCAGTTGTCAGTTGTTTTCTACGCCTCATGCCTCATTCCTTTGCGTAGGAATGAAATGAGGCATTGTGATATTCGCGAAAGATACTCCCACAATTTACGTACATTCTATTTTTAGTACGAATACATGAAAACACGAGTATATACTCTTGCGATCATTCCCAATGCGGGAGAAGACAGCCATGTTGATTCATGCCGTCGCAGAGTTTTGTTTATTGTGTGGTTGTCAGTTGTCTTCTCTGATCACGACTTCCTTGCGGTACGCGTACACTTTCCTACCAATAAAAAGTGATGATAAGTAGTTTTCATGCGTGAGAGCTGAATAATAATACGCCACTCACTGTTGCTGGGCGACTGCAGGCGCAGCGGCGGGTGGTGGGCGGCGGGCGGCAGCGCGGCGCGCGCCCCGCCCGGCCCGGCACTGCCCCCGGCCCCGGACCCGCCCGCGCCGCCGCCGCCACCCGCCCCGCCCCCGCCGCCGCCCGGGCCGCCCCCGCCCACGGCCGCCGACGGCGTGGCGGGGCACTTGGGCGGCGAGGAGGCGGGCGTGCGGAAGAGCGGCGCCGCAGTCATCACCTCGAGGAAGGCGTCGAGCTGGCGCAGCGACAGGGCGTTGTGCAGCGTCTCCAGCGGCCGGATGGGGGGCACGCCCCCGCAGCCCTCGATAGCTGCAACAGAGAGCCCGTCTCGCCCTACTGCCTCCGACCTTCCTTCCGCCTCTGGCTTCCCGCCTTCTCGACTCCGGTGCAAGGTCTTCAGTCCGTGGACTGGACTCCTCTCAACCCAACCTCAGTCCTCAAACACCAGATATCCGGTCTCAATCCTCAGTATCAGTCCTCAATCCTCTAAGTCTCTAGTTCTACAATCCTGGCAGACCGCTCTCAGTCCCCGAACCCCAGATCGCCAGTCTTTGAATCCTGTCAGCCCACCTTCAGCATCCCAATCCCAGGAGTCAAGTCCTCGAATCGCTCTCAATCCTCAGCATCCGACCTCCACGTCTCCAGTCCTCGAAACCTGTCAGCTCGCCCTCAGTATCCAAACCCTGGATGTCTAGTGTTCGAATTCTAGTAGTTCACCCTCTGTCACGAACCCACAAGCCCCAAGTATATATGCTTCTCGCATGGTGCGACTAGAAAATCAATGTTAAAATCTCCGCAAACAAAAATGGACTCAAAAAACCAAACGATTGCTGGCATTGTAAGAACTTGTATAATGCATACATACCACGCTTTGATGGAGGTCTTTAGATACAAAATATGTTTTTTGGGCACAGGAAGATGTGCAAAAATTTCAAAAACATTTTCAATTGAATACACATTTAATTCCCTTAATGAGATATAATCAATGTAATTTCTAACAGAAATACAAGAACCTCCAAATGCAGAACTCTTATTTGATTCCCCTGCTCTAGAATAATAGCCTGCAATATAAAAGTTTGGAATTTGGAAAATACTAAGTAATACGAGATAACCAATGTTCTGTAAAGCAAAAAACATCTATTTGATATAAATAGCCCGCTATAGGAGCTCGTTATAGAAGCCTCGATAAATTGTTTTATTTGGAGGAGATTGAACATAATCGTGCATGAAATAAATATTTTTCAATTACCTACCTACATGAATGTTTCTCTGCTGCATCTGACTGTTTGCTATATTTGTTCATTTTTACCCCGAGTGCGTGGTCGAAGGTGGTAACCTGTCTCAACAGTGAGTACTTGAGGAGACAGCAATCTTAGGTTGTGAGGAAAAATGGGACACGAGGTGGAGAGGAATTGGTACTGGGATTGGGAAAACGGGAGTACGTTCAGAGGACGAGGTACGAGGGTTTGAAATAAGGGTGGAGAGTGAAGAAAGTAAGGAAGGTGAAAAGAATGCGTTGAATATGATATATTACCATATCATATTTTCATTGCTCCGCGATTTCATGACAAAATTTCGCAACAGAGGCGTATCGAATTTATGATTTCTTATAAACAATTTGACATTCATGCTGAGTATAAAATATATTTTTATTTGACTTAATATTTGTAAAGTTATTAATTCAATGGAGTTTAGTTAGAACAGAAATTTTAAAAAAGTTATATTTTTTGAAAAATTCATTGGCTTCTGGGTTGGGAGGGGGAGGGTTGAAGCCCAACGAGCCCCCCTTTCTGTTGGGAGCGCCAATGCGTCAACTAAGGAAATTCAGTCGCTCCATCGACGTTTTAATGGCGAGTTTGTCCCGATCTTTACTGCCTTAGAT
Source organism: Teleogryllus occipitalis (assembly GCA_011170035.1). NCBI lineage: Eukaryota > Metazoa > Arthropoda > Insecta > Orthoptera > Gryllidae > Teleogryllus > Teleogryllus occipitalis. Next base: position 143,767 of record BLKR01001435.1, on the reverse strand, counting down.
GCGAGTAGTAACGTCACAGGGAGCAATTAGTAGAAAACAAGCAGCGGAACGCGCTTCTGGAACTATTCGCCCTTGGAGTTGAAACTCTGAAAACGCGGTCGACCTCGCGGTCCAAGCACGGCGCTCAGTCTACTTCAGAGCTCGTTTCCCCCATAGCTCTGCGCGCCGACACTGTCGTCCCAACGATCAGAAATCTCTCCATAAACGTTCTCTTTACAAAGCCACTTCCATTAAATTTCATAGGAGTTAGTAATTATGGAATCGAATAACAATATAGTTGGGATACATCATTATTTAATAGCAAACAAAACTCATTGTCAATATGAATACGTAACCAGGGATAAATCAAATGCTTTGAAAATTTTCTTTTGTTGCAAACTTCATTGAAGCACTTTCTGTTAAGAAACGAATTACAAAATGTTACAAAAAGGACAACAATGTTTGGAAACTAAATAAATATGCTTTTTTTATTCAAATCCATAGCTACATGTATTACCGAATATAAAATAACCTATTTAAATCCTAATGCTTCATTGGAATGAACTATAGTGAGGGTACAAAGAGAATAGCGTACGAAGAATTCATGGCATTCCCAGCCTTCAAAATTATTTCGTCGAAGTCCCATACGATTAGTTGACAATATTTTGTTGGAATATGCCATGGCATATGATCCGAAAAATATATTTCGACATACAATGGAGTAGCCAACATTTTGGAAACGAATCTCCAGTTAATCAGCAGTTAACATGCTACCTCTTACTAGTTAACTAATTTTTCAGATAAACATCGGGTATGGTTTTAAATAGCAGTCATAATACGATTTTCATTTGCAAACTTCCAGTTAATTCTAACTGGAACGTAAGTCAGTGGTAATACAGGAGGACCTCAGAGGGATGGAATCTGCACTTAAATACCGAGAAGCAGAGAATGAGTACATCCAAAATGTGCTGATGAGTTGGGAGGATCCCAGGGCAATTGGACATGGCGTCTGATCGCGATGTGTGTTTAGGAACCCGCCCGCCGAAGTAACTGCTTCCTTGGAGCGCGATTGATTGAGTGATATTTCCGAGCACGTAATTTGCTGCCCATTGATCTAGTTAGTGGGTGGAGTGAATTAATGTGAAATGAATGTTTTATCCGGTGTTCCTCCCCGCGCGCTGGATGGCGATCTACAGCACCGACCTACACGTCGCCTTCAGGGGTTTCTCCTCACAGGTGTCTGCGCAAGCAGGGCACTGCCCCAATCGAATCAAACTAAGTTCCCTACAAGTATTACATGTGCAGTAAGGTAGTGCATTTAAGTGTCTGAGTGAAAGTGTGAGCGTGTGTGTAAGGAGAGAGGATAGAAGGAAGGGAAAGGAAAAATCGCGGAAAGTACGTGGCCCGTTTGTTAAGGTACTGATAAGTTATTGATTGAAGAAACCACGGAAAACTACCGACCAGAGCAGCCAGCTGCTAGAATTGTTCGCTAGACAATGAGACGCTGATCGACGGGATTCGCCACCGTCGTGGCGGCAGGGCGCTGGCCGTTACTTACCGGCACCGGAGGCCGTGCTGGGGATCATGTCGCGCAGGTTGGGTGCGCTCGACGACCCGCTGATGACGGCCGTGCTGAAGAGGCTGGACGCGCTGCCGCCCTTCAGCTGCTTGTGCGGGGCGAGCCCCAGGCCGAGTCCGAGGCCCAGGCCGCCCCCGCCGCCGCCTCCGCCACCGGCGCCTAGCCCCAGCCCCAGCAGCTTGAAGTAGTTCACCTGGCCCGACAGGCTGTGGCGGTGCGCGCGCCCGGCACGCCCGCCCCCGCCTCCGCCGCCGCCTCCACTGCAGCTGCCGCTGCCGCCCGCGCCGCCTCCCGCCGCCCCCGCCGACCCCGCCGCGGGCTCTGCGCCGCGCGCCAAGTCAGCCGCTGTGCCGGAGTGGGGCCGAGGCGGGGATTGGGACGGGGACGCGAGGCACGGAGGGGGCGGGGACGGCAGCGCCGGGCTCGACAGGGAGTGCGCAAGCGGAATGCGCGTCTTGGACGGGCGGGCGGGGGGCGCAGGCACGCACAGCAGGGCTGCTCCGCGCACGCACACATGTAAACACATACGTACCACACACACACATACATACATAATACATACACACCCACACACATCACCACACACATACAAATATACATACACATCACACCACACACATCACACGCACACACATACATACAAACACACACATCACACGCACACACATACATACACATCACACATCACACGCACACACATACATACACATCACACATACATAATACATACACACACACATCACACCCACACACATGCAAGTACATTATCGTATACATGGAGGCAACACGCATGCGCACAAACATCAGGCATATGGGAAGCGGATCGTCACACATGACAAATATCACAGGGTACAATTGAGGACAATGCATGATTACAGACATCAACAAGAATACATTTAGGACGAGAGTTACAACTCCAGTGGGGTGGATTACATATACACACACAATTCATCAATTCCATTAGAAATATGTAAGTATTGCCCAAACGAAAGCAAATAGACATGTTGGAATTGGTTAAATACACATTAATTATCAACAATTATATCAATACAACAAAAAAACAAAAATAATATAATAATGAGCAAAAGAAAGTTTAAGCAGTTGCAGATCACCGCAAAAGGAATGAAACAGGAAAGGATGCAGAAAAAGGAAAGGAAAGAAAAAAATCAAAATAACGATCAGCAACTATACAAAATGAGATAATTCTATGTTAGCCTCTAAAACTTGAATCGCCATTACTTACCACAAATCAATATTCCAGCACATTGCAATGAATTATAAATAGTATATTTTGAAACTCATTTAGAATGTTAAGCTTTAATGCACAAGTACATTTTTTGAAAACTACGTTAGGAGCGAGTTTTCAAATTTGTAAAAATGAAATAAAGTAACATTATAAACGAGTTGCATAATATTCTATTTATAATGCATTGAAGTGTGTAGGAAAATTGATTTTCGATAAGCAAGTTCAAAGCTAAATTTTGGAAACATCTTTATCATAATAATTTTTTTAATAATAATAATTGGGCGAAAAAACGGTGATCGGCAGTACGGTTTACTGCCATAAAATCACGATTCTATCTATGCCACTGGCTCAATATGCAATGTCGAAATTAGTCGTGTAAGTATGTTATTATTCATGACTAAAATGCCATTATATGTACGATTTCTTGCAATTATAAAGGTCAAGTCGTAGGCTTCCGCGGCCAGAATCATGAATGAAGACATTACAGCCTTCAACGCAGCGTCACCCGGACAGCCAAGATAATCTTCATAATTATAAAGGTCGTTTATAAGATTACAAAACAATTATTTTGGATGTACTTGCTTAACACTTAAAGACAACGTCACTAGTAGAAAGTGGAATGTTAGACATAATTGAAAATCCTAGTAAAACTGAAAACACTCACATCCTAACAGTTGATTTCAAGAATCAGGAACAAATTGGTGTGGCTCTAAACAGTATAACAACATGGTTCTTTTGTGCTCTCTAATTCTGGGAAGAAATTAAAGATGAATTGAAACTATCCCTTCAAAGGTCTTACTTCAGCATAATGACTAGGCAAATGTAAGGTGTAAATATAAATAAAAGGAGTAATTCTGAAGCCTTGAGTATTCACAGGAGATGTTAGTCTCGTCCCAACAGAGAACAAATACACAACCCAATCCCTATTTTTTCTATAATATTCCGGGTTTCTATATTTTAATTATTAAAGAAAAAATATTTCTACACTTTTTATTCTATATTTTACATTTCCTTTAAATATGTATTCCGTTCGGGCACTGAAAAAATGAACAGAACAAGCTTCAACATCTGTGGAATTCTCGAGTACTTTAAAGAGGTTGGTCAGTATTCTAAAGAACTTTTACAAATCAGTTAATTCAAATCAATACATACTGGAGAGAGAAAGGAAAGGAGAAAGAGGGGGGCACGGAGAGAGAGGGTGACGGAGAGAGAGAGAGAGAGGGTGACGGAGAGAGAGAGAGAGAGAGAGAGGGTGACGGAGAGAGAGAGAGAGAGAGGGCGACGGAGAGAGAGAGGGCAGAGAGAGAGGGGGCAGGAGAGAGAGGGGATGGAGAGAGAGAGACGGACGGAGAGAGAGGGGACAGACGGAAGAGAGAGGGGATGGACGGAGAGAGAGGGGACGGACGGAGAGAGAGAGACGGCGGACGGAGAGAGAGAGAGAGGGGACGGACGGAGAGAGAGGAGAGGGGGGACGGACGGAGAGAGGGGGGACAGAGAGAGGGGGACGGAGAGAGGGGGGGATGGAGAGAGAGGGGGAGGAGAGAGAGAGAGAGGGACGGATTGATTTGTTGATTGGACCTAGGAAGCTCAGGTCTCTAAAACGTCTAGCGTGAGAAATAATGCAAGATTTCCAAAATGAAGTTGTTTTCTTACGTTGGGATTCAGCATCTTTCGACTTCAACTGATATTTTACCTCAAAATTCTTACCAACAAAAGCGAAATGTGCCCAATTTTTTAAATGTTACATTATGTCCATTACATAAATAAATTGAATTGAATAGCTGATTGCAAAAACACCGTACATTCAGATTTGTCGAAAAATGAATTAAAGTCAGACATGCATATTTTGCATGTAGCTCCATCAAATAGTGTACAAACACAATTCATGCCACAATTTCCTCCCATGCAGACAGACATAGGTAGGTATTTTAACTGAGGGCAGAAGCACCTGAAGTCTAGGACCAGTTATTTTTCTTCTTAATTATTCTTGTTGCAGTAATTTATGGTACTACACTTTAAAAGAAATCAACCCTTTTTTTGATGTTTGTATTTTTATGAAGTGGAGGAAAAAGCTTGTCTCCAAAAGTAGTCATGCAAAGAAGAATGAAATATTCCCTTCTTAGTGACTGGAAATAGGAGTTTCATTGTGAACGTGGTGGTCAAAAATAAAATAATAGATTGCAAGAAGTAGTGGCCATCATTTTATAAGAATATTTTCTTTTCAATTGAGACCTCAAAGTGAGAGGACCTCAAATACTCCAACTTCAAAGGTCCACTGAATATTTCAAAATTTCATCATAATTTTTATTATTAATCATGAACACCGGGAGTTATGGAACCAATGTAATTCATTAATGGGCTTCAGAACAATAACTTCTCTTTGAAATTGGTCACAATTTGAATTGAATTGGTCACAAGAAGGAACCACAATTGCCAGATAAAAAAGGAAGCAAGCATAAGAAAGTTGAGAAAGAATTGGTTGATATTAAAAAAAGTGACATTGAAAGAAACATAGGAACAATATACTGCCTTATACATAAATATAGCTAAGTTGTTTTTATATTTATAGAATTATGAAGAATTCTTAACGACCAATTGAAATATTGGAAGGCAGGTTAACGGGGCTTTGTCATAAGTAAACACAAACTATAAGAATCAGGGGGGAAAAAAATCTTACATAGAATAAGGTAGTGGCAATAAATAAACTATTGGTTGTAATTAATAGGTCTATCTTATGTATATAAAAAAACAACAACGAATAACCGAGACGTTATGTATTCCCATTATAATAGACTATAGACTCGCACCGGAAACTAGTGTGTACCTCACTCACACACAACTTATATAATTCTCGGCTCACCACACAACATTCTACTAGTATCATATTCATCATGGTGTGTGTTAGTGTGGTGAGGAGGATTGTGTGTCTCTCACTCCCCGAGAGGTGCCTGAGATGGAGGAGCATGCAGCACATGTATTAATTATTTCATGTTGTGAGGTATGTAACATTTTTTGTACAAAGATACTGTAAATGTGTTCAACTGCAGTCAGGATTGTTGTTATATGACACATGGTTTTTTGGTAGCATTATAGTAAAGGTGTGTTGTTATCTTTCCTCATATTATTCAGCCTTGAGGATGGAAATAAATTTTCTGAAACGTCGGCAAACAACTAACTTTTAGTTCGTGTTAACTTATGACCAAGCCCCGTTAACCTACCTTCCAATATTTATAGAAGGTTTAAAATCACAAACATTGATTGCAAAATAACCTAAGTCCATAACTCTAAAAAATATTATACAAAGTAAAGTTGAGGGCATACGTTAATAATGAACATGTCGAGTGCTACTTAATCTTCAGTTTAAGTTACGTCTCTTACTAACAATGCACATGGCAGCAGTTTTCCAAAAATTATATTAATGTGACTTTGTTTGTTCTTGCATTCAGCGATTCAATTGAATTCAAATAACAGATAACTGAAAAATTCAGATTTCCCAACTACATAAGCTTATTTCATACATTATAAATTTTTGGAGGATTTTAAAACACTCAACAATTTTTTGAAAATCCCTTTGATTTCACTGTAAACACAGCAATTCTGAAATTCTGCATTAAATTTTATAACGCCAAAGTGCACAATCATGGGTCTCAACCATAACAGATCAAATCAACCAAAAGTTTTTTGCAGAAATTCGGTTTAGAATCGACATTTAAGAAGGAAAATCCCAATGAAATCCCTATAAAAGCAACTCTCACTTCACCATCTCACTATAATAACTTACACAACAGTAATTTATTTCTCCACAAAAAACAAGATTGAGGTATCAATAGAAACCTAATCAGGATAATAATCCTCTCCCCAAAACAAGAAAATAGTGGATACATCTTAAATGTAAATTTGCACCTTTGTCAGGATTTTCCTCACGTTGATGATCGAAGCTTCTGGCTCGAGGTTCGCTATCAGGACTGATCGGAGCATGCCCTCCAAATGATAAGGAGCGCAATGATGGTTGGGCAGCCAAGTCGGGTTGATCCCTTGACAGGGAACCCAAGTTCCTCCCTGGAGATACTCTGTGCATAAGGAAACTCACAATAATAACTATCAAAAAGGAAAATAATGTCTCGATAAAAAAAACTGTACAGAAACATTACACAGCGAATAGTTAGAGATATATTCTCAGAAAGAAACATAAGCATGAAAACAGAGAAATAAACTTAGAAAAATACATACATGTGTAGAGATAGAATAACATAGAATGACAAAAAACAATAACAATTTTTAGACGGTTAATTACTGGAGACAAGATTGCCACAATAGAGTACACAAAATTACGGTTTTTATAGTTTTGCAAATAGTGCTACACCCATTTCCAACAAACTCTGCATTTTTGAAAATTTGCAAATAGGGTTCATTGCAAAACTACAATTCGGAAGATTGAGATTTTTTCTTAAGTTGAATCTGTTGTAATAAATAGATCTTTAAAAATGGTTAGGTACAATTTTTTAGAATAAACCCTCATTAGAATAAATGTTTTCGCATAATTTCTGCTTGAAGGTAATGAAATTAAAAACAGTTTTCCCCAAATCAGTTGCAATTTTTTTCTTTAATTTTTCTCTAATAAAGGACGTTCGAAAGAGTGGCGCAGATCACATTTTCGTTAAACTTTCTGAATTTTCAGAAAACTGAAAAAGCCATGCGAGAAAGTATGTGCTGTTGCAACACCACTAGTTTGTCAATGAAACTGTGGTGGAAAATTCCGTACATTTATAACGAAGTTACACACGTGACAATCACCATTATTAGTAGGCAACTCTTCATGCTCTAGTGTTCGGCATCTCACGTTCTGATGCCGTCGAAAGATGTTTTCTACCTTCCCAACAGGTGCATGAGGAGTTGCGTAACATTCAGTGGCAAATGCCATATTATTAACTTCATTATTTGAAATTTCCCACAAGTTCACTGGTAAAAAGTGACAACCTTCGACCTCTGTACTTTTAAAAGTAAGTAACATTTATTCTGAGACATCCTGTCCTTATACATTGAAATTATAACTAATTCTATGAAAATTGTCTCGTTTGGATTTGTCAGTATTCAAAACGTAGTGACATGAGTGGTGTACACAGCCAACTTCGAAGTTAGCGTGCGCGCACGAGACGACACGCGCTCAATGTTAAAAGCAGAGAACAGCAAGACGCTGACCGCTCCAGCACACATCGAGCTTCAGGAGCGAGTCTGGGGCAGCCTCGGCCGCCAATCTATAACGAGCGGCCCGGCACCCGGAACGGCAGAAGAGATCGGGGCCGAGTTGCTAGCGCCGTTTGATTGTGACAGCTATGCCGACCGTGCTAAGTACTGTGCTGTTCCGTTGGATATTCTGAAGTTTGCTACGAACTGGTACGTCTACGAGCGCTACTAAACCCAGCTGTCGACTTGATATATTTTTCCTTTCTTAGATGTTTATTCGTTTGAAGGTTAGATGCATTAGAACTTTCGTCAAGTAATTGCGTTCTTCATAAATTATAGGGGAGTTAGATCAAGTCAAGTCAAGTCAAGTCAAGTCAAGTGTTACATCACATACTTTCTCGCATTATGTGCAATTTTCAAACGTTTAGAGCGTTAAACGAAAATCAAAAATATGCCTTTCTTTTAAGCGTTCCTTGTTGTATAACCCAGTCAAATTAGACCAAAACCTAGCGAGAGAAGGAAAAAAATCCCGCAGTTTTGAAACTTGGCTTATTTGTTTGTTGGTACCTAGAGTATCCGTTGCGAGTTTACAGAGAAAAAATGTTCAAACTTTATTCTTGTGTTGATACATTTCAGTTTTTCATAAACCAAACATTCCTACTCCTGAACAGTTTTTTAACGATGATTTGAACTGAAAGACTGACATACAATCCATTTAAAGTAGACGTTTTGGAAATCAAAACGGTCCACTGATATGAAAAATCGTGATCAATATCGCTGCTAATATTAGAAACATGTCGAAAATCACTAATCACAAGACTCGTGGGTCACAATGGAGTTGAATCACTATCAAAATAAACATATTCGTGATTTACCAGCATTATGATGCACTCCAGTGTCTACAGAAAGGCGTAAGCTGTAACATTAGAATAAATGTAAACCACTTTCGCAGATCCGAAAATGGAGTAAACTTCATTAAAAGGAGTTATTATTAAATATTATTAAATGACTGGAACCATATCTTATAGCAAGGATAATGTTTATTGTAAGACAATTAACCGTTCAGTGGTCGTGCGGATTTCTATAATAATCCAGTCATATTCATTCGCTGTTTACAGCGAGAGTTGACAAATTTTTGGCAGGAACTGAATCGCTGAAGGCCTGATCGAATTATAGCGAAATATGACTCAAGTGATAACTGCTGCACTAGCGATATGCGTCGGAAACGGCTTGGATTACAGTAGTAAGTAATCCAAGCGACCACTCGCAGTTCAGTTTCTGACCTAAGCAGACATCATAAATATCGCTGCAATTGATGCTTTGAATGTTTAGGCAGAGTACAAAAGTGGCGAAAGTTTGACCAGAAGGGGATTTCTAAAGGATCTTGCATTGGCCTTTATGAAACCAGAAATGAAAAGTAAGTTTCAGAGAATATCTGTGCCGTCAGCAACAAGAACACACTGGAGACTTCTGGGAATCCGAGAAGGGACCAAGGGTTCAGCGGAGTCACCAAAAGGCAACGTGGGATGCTGTTATTTTTGTGGGCGTCAACGAAACAAGATCACTAGACATTACTGCGAAAACTGAGTGCAATTTTGTCAAATTGTTTTATTTGATAATCGTAAAGCAAACTATAACAATTTAACAACACATATAGAGCACAATAATTTTTTAAAACAAATATCTACTCGCAAGTATTTGAGAATATTTGGTTGAAGGCATAATAATGCAATTTTGTGTAGCATTTTATAGAATTTGTTATATGTCAACGTGCTAATAACTTATTTAGTATTTTTTTAGTGTTCAATGTTTTAGACACCATTACTCGTCCATATTTGAACTAAAAGATGGTTGTAAAATACTGTTAATATGAATTTATAAAAAGGATTACAATTTTAATCCACGGGACCATTCGGGTTCCAATTCCGAGCGCGACCACTGAAGGGTTAAACCTTATATTTTTACGGTGTTTTTTCTACGAAGTTTGCATATGCCACGAATACGGTACCCCTGTGGCGTCCCTGGAGTGCTTTTTTGTTTTTTTAGGAGGGTAGGTGGAAATCTCCAAAAGACACTGGCCAGCTCGTACTTCCCAGCGTGTGAGCTTTTTACTCACTAAAACCGAACCTCCCATCTCCTCCATCCTCTCCGGCGGAACCGCCTATAAGGCATTACATCGCGGAGAGTGGAATAGAGACACAGTCACTTGAAGTTAGTCAGGCGACGCGCAGATGGCCGATATATTGAAGAAATGCCTCTTACGTAGCTTTTCGTATCTGTAGTGTTGGCCCAAACTGGTGAACCGTAGAGCAGAACCGATGTGATGGCCGAGGCAAGCAGCTTTCTCTTTTCATGACTAGGCCGTCCACTGTTCGGTATTAACCTAGTCAACGTAGCATTCACCACCGCCGCTTTTTTGCAGTCCAAGTGGTCTCTAAAGGACAGGCGCATGTCGACCATGACGCCGAGGTATTTTATCACAAGTCGTGATGAAATTTTGTGACGGATGACAGAGTGATAGACACTTTCTTCTAGTTAAAAGCAATAATTCTGTTTTATAATCGGCAAGCTGAAACTCTGCGGAATCCAGCCAACGACTGACAATGGTAATGGCTTCATTGCAAATATACATAATTTATTCTACAAATTTTGCGACGACAACGATGTCAATATTGTCTGCGAAGCCTCTTGGTTCCTTCTGAGAGTGGGAGCCTAAGAACCTCATCATATAAGATATTCCACAGCAGTGGACCCAGCACCGAACCTTGTCGGATGCCGGCGGTGATGTGTACCTTCGGTCCATCATACATATTGTACACAAGAAGTCGTTGATTCAGATAGTCATTGATTTGATGGAATGCCTTATAAATGTCTTATGAATCCATCTTGCAGAGTTAAAAGCATTCTTAATGTCCAATGTTACGACTGCACAGTACGCCTTTGCTTCTCTTCTCGATCTGCTCTCTCTAATGGCCTATCAGGCAGTGACTGCGACAAGCTTAGAAGCATCGATTGTTGAAGGAGTCTTGAGAAAGTCATACTGGTTTTCTGAGAGTTAACATCCTTTATCTATTGCATTTTCCAATCTTGCGCTAATGATACGGTCGAAAACATTACTAGCAGTATCGAGCATGCAAAGTGGCCGGTAAGACGTCGGATCTACACACGTTTTCCCCCCTTAGGAAGGAGTACAAGTTGTTTATTCCATTTCTCAGAAAATATCCCTTCTCTCAGACACGAGTCGTAGAGGTCCACGAATACTTCACTACGAGCGAATATCGCAGTCTTGAGGGCGATGTTGGGGATGATATCTGGCCTTGGTATTACCAATCCTACTGATTATGTGCAGAAGCTCATCCTCAGTGACTGGTGGTATCATTTCCGTATCAAGTGGCATGAATAAAGCCGTCACAAATCTTAGAAGAACGTTAGGGTAGGTTGGAGACTTGTCCATGACCGTCCTGTATGCCCTACCCCATATATCTTTAACAACTTCATCGCAAACGTTTTTAGCGCAAAGACGTTTGCTTCCCGGATGTGGTGTGTATGTGTGGCGAGTGTAGCGGGCGTGTGCGTGTAGCGGGCGTGTGTGGAGGGCGTGTGTGGAGGGCGTGTGTGGAGGGCGTGTGTGGAGGGCGTGTGTGGAGAGCGTGTGTGGAGAGCGTGTGTGGAGAGCGTGTGTGGAGAGCGTGTGTGGAGAGCGTGTGTGGAGAGCGTGTGTGGAGGGCGTGTGTGGAGAGCGTGTGTGGAGAGCGTGTGTGGAGAGCGTGTGTGGAGAGCGTGTGTGGAGAGCGTGTGTGGAGAGCGTGTGTGGAGAGCGTGTGTGGAGAGCGTGTGTGGAGAGCGTGTGTGGAGAGCGTGTGTGGAGAGCGTGTGTGGAGAGTGTGTGTGGAGAGTGTGTGTGGAGAGTGTGTGTGGAGAGTGTGTGTGGAGAGTGTGTGTGGAGAGTGTGTGTGGAGAGTGTGTGTGGAGAGTGTGTGTGGAGAGTGTGTGTGGAGAGTGTGTGTGGAGAGTGTGTGTGGAGAGTGTGTGTGGAGAGTGTGAGCGGTGAGTGGGCCTGAATGCGCGCGCGAATGTGCGTATTATTTATGAAAATGTACCATTGATACGAAAATAGTGTGGAGGCACTGAAAAAAGTTCATATAACATAAATGTCGAGATTTTAGAAAATTCAAGGGTTGGGTTTATTAACATACCAATCGGGTCATTTCTATCATTTTCAAGAGGTCAAAAATGAATATTACCTGATAGGAATTGGCTCTGAAGACAGCATAGTATGTCGAAAAGATCCCTCATCACTTTTCTTCTCGGAAGGGGGAGACTCACTGGCAGCAGTTCCAGGCGACTCCTGTACAGACAGAACATTTAGATTATTCGCCCAGAGAACAAAATACCAGTCGTGAAGAAGAAAAGCTAAAGTATCTTCAATATATTAATAAATAAAACTTGATGTACATTTGTTCCAGCGTAACTCGAGGATGCATGAGCGAAATTGCACCGAATTTTGCAAAAAATACAGCAGCAGAGAATTACGAGGACTTCGTGGTTGGAAATATCACCTCGCCTTTTTTAATACTATCCCGCAATGCAACTGTGTATTGAAGGATTGCGTTTCACCAGAGGGGGCACTGCTTCTCGCAATGCCCTACTAAAGCCAGGCAACGATTTTTTGTCGTAAGCAGAGGTAGGCTCACTAAGTGCTTTGTTTCTACCAGGGTTGATGAGAAAGTAATGTCCCACATTTTCCCCTTCATCCAATAATAATGGTAGACAGTTGTATTAAAGTATATGTATGTAAATGGTTTTAAAAGCCCTATGCTTGCTTGCCATCGGAAAAGCACTAGCGCTTCAAACGGGAGGGGGGCTAAGATTTTGTACTCTCCTAGTATATTTACGAGAGAAAGATACCAAAAACTACACGAAATTTACAATATTAAGAAATGTCCGAAGCCCAATATCACTCAAACATATTATTAAACTATGCAAAATTTTCCTTTAAATGCTTCTTTGCTACTATTTTAATGCAATTAAATTACAAGCTGCAGATTCTTCTTACATTAATTATTCAAAAATGAATTTGTATCATTGCGTCTAATATAATTTGAAGGAATAAGCATAGACGTAAATTGGATAAAATTTATTTCAAGGGCATGCAACCTAAATAAGAGAGAGTGCATCCTACTAAAGGAGTACAGTACAGGTAGATGTGTTAATCAGCCAAGACTAGGCCCGGCAGTGCAGGATGTATTTTCCATGTCTTTAAATAGATTATTTCCTAATTATTTATTACCTATATTTCAAACTCATAATTCATAAACACGAATAGAAAATTATTTATTTTTTCAAACTTCAATTTTTCAAATTTCAATTTTTTTCAATAATCATAGTAGGAAACTTATCAATTCCTTTCGCTCAACAGATCACAAGACGTTGAAAATTCAAATTTTGACAATTTTTGAAAGTCAGAGTACAGTAAATTTAAACGACACTTTGCAGCAACCGAACACACTGAACACATAAAAGTGGCTAAAAAGTTAAAACTGAGCATTGTGACGAATATTTGATGCGAGTTGTGAGGAATAAGAAAATTTCAAAATGTCAGTCCAAACATGAGTCGAGAATCCGTCATTTAATAACCAAATACAATCGTGAAGTTGTACCACCTCAAGAAGTTCTTAAATTATTGCTTCATTCAAAGAAACCGACGGCCAGTAACGCAAGAAACGCGGCTGTAGTTGCAATCTATTGCACACTGGTTCGTAAAAAATTAATATTTATTAAAGTTACTGAGATCGCACTTTGATATTTTCTGAAGTTGTCAACAATACTCTAGTGCGTTTATTATTTTTTTTTCATTTAGCTAATCGAGTGTGCAAAAATATTCAATTTTCAAAATTTAAACTTTTTTAAAAAATTGAAAATTCGGGAAATTAAATATTTTGCAAAATCTAAAAAATTAAACATGTTTTTAAGTTTCGAATCGAATTTTGACGGAGTTTCTATAATTAGTGTATTCAAATATGTGGTATTTTTAAGTTAGTCATTTTTAGCAAGTTTCATTATGCATTATTTCCGAAAATAATTGTTAGAAAAAATCAAAATACACGTGTTAACTTATATAAACCATACAATAAATAGAAAAAAATAGAAAATAATTAAAAATATGAAGATCAAATTTTGGTCATTTTTGTGCGATTTGACGTGGGATGGGTCACCAAGTAGTGGTGTTAATTATTATTTGATCAATTGCCTTCTTTGAATTAAGTGGGGTCCGGGTGTGTACATTTATTGTAATTTCGAAACGGAAGGAATAATCAAATTGAGAAACTGCCTTTTCTTACAAGATCCGGCCACAAAATCAATGTCAAAATATCTGCATACGACAATGGATTCAAACGAGCGATTGCTGACTTTGTTTAGATTGATTGATTGATTGACTGATTTTTTTCGTGTTTCCGGGCGCGTCAACTGCTTTGGTCATTAGTCCCATGAGTGTAGTGCATGTTTTTCTCGGGAGATGGCGAGATCCGGCGCCGACCTACCGTCGGCTAGTGGGGTTTACCTCTAACCAGGACTCTCCCACCAGCGGGGTGCCGCCCCAGTCGGGACAAGCTTTAAGCTCCCGACCGGTCTCCCGGAATGTGTGGAAGTTTAGTGCATGTTAGTGTAAGTGTGTGTGTAAGGGGAGAGGATAGGACAAGGAAGAGGAAGGAAAGATCGCGCGCAGTCCGTGGCCCGTTTGATAGGGTACTGCTCCGGCATTCGCCAGGTACTGATCGGAGAAACCACAGAAAACTACCGATCAGAGCAGCCGGCCGCTAGAGATCTCCTCCAGACAGCGACTGAATTCGACCTAGCTGAAGAGCTAGTGTCGAAAATCCTGCCGCCGTGAGGACTCGAACCTAGGACCTCCCGGTCAGAGGCGCTGCAGTGACACTGACTTTGTTTAGAGTTATCGCTAGTTTTTCTACGAACGTGGTATATAATACTATTAGTGGTAAATCCACTATACTCATTTTCACGTCGTGAAGGCACAATGGGCTTTTAAGGTGCGTGTCCACTTGAGAGCTACGTTCTCGCGAGTTTGTGTCAGGTGTGAGAGTTTCTCGCCAATGGACACACGTCTGACAGCAGACAACACAGAGTGGAGTGGTGTAGGACACGCCTGAGCGAGGACTCGCACTGACTTTCTCTCAGCATTCGAAACGTGCTGGAAGTGCTTGCGAGCGTCAGCGAATTTTTGGTGTTTGTTGCCCTGCCATGGCCGCTACCAAACAGTGGGCACGTGAGAAGGGATGAAATGGAGTAATTCCCCCGTATTTCAATAAAAAATAATATGTGAAGACCACCCGTCTGATTTATACGAGGGCTGTTTTTCTCTGCTGTACAGCAGCAGTTCCGACTAAGTAGGGCAAAAGACTATGCACTAATTAAAATTGCACATGAAATGGAATATACCATTGAAGTAAACTAGTGCTACGGAATGGCACAGACTCTCTCGTACATACTCGTTCACTCAGCGTATTTTTCTCGTACGTATTTCACGAAATAGAAAGAGCAAATTTGGACATATTTTTTAAAAAATGGTCCCATGGGCTTCATGTAAAATACCCTCAAAACTTAAATGTTTTTTTTGTTTCAAAATCGCAGAGCTTAGTGTCGGGCCAGATCGACCGGGAAATATTCATTTTGTGAAAAAACGTACGAATAGTTTAGGCCCTAGTGTTATTCACAGAGAAGTGTGGACGGACGGACGGACGGACGGACGTTTTAAAAAAGAAGAACAACACTTTTCCGGTATCAGGAGACGCCAAAACGTGAATTTACGTTGAAATCTCGAAATCGATTTTTCTCAGCTTTACATAAATTTCTGTTCAACGTATCTCCGTTTACACGTACCTATACGAGAACGTATAAAGGAAATTCATAATTTACGGAACCAGGCAAGAAAAAATTACTCTGAGGCCCCTGTTGCATGATTTTTTATATTTTGTATTCAAGCAAAACGTTTAAAAATGTAGACTACTAATAGAAACGATTGTACGTGTTCTTGAAATGTTGAGGTTAAGTTAAACAATGTGCGTTGCTTACAAATTGTCTAAAATGTTGCGTATCCTCGGTTTCAAATTCTTTAACAAGTATTCTTTGACAAGCGAGCACTCATCTGTGATCGACGATCAATCCACTTTCTCACCTATATACTTTTCTTGTTTTGCAAAGTATTTTAGAGATTCCTGAAATGGTTGTAGCGAATCGAGTTTCGAAGATAAGACATTGAGATTCTCAGTACCTTTTCATCGCCTTCCATGCAGCGGCGTCATCACGACTTCGGATATTCTTATCTATTGTTATGACTACGACAACTCGTTTTTTCTATGTCGGGTCTGAGGGACCCAGCGTCACCATTGGCGTCCGGGTAACAGACACGTGTGCTTGTGGTTTGTTCTCAGGAATTTCTTCGACAGTGTCTTTGCTCTCGTATCGGAGATCGAATTATGAGTAAAAATTAATTGTACTATATAAGTAAATAATTAATAATTGTTCTATCTTTTATAAAGTCAGTCACAGAGTAACTCTTTATTGGGGGATTTTATTTATTTATTTACTCATTTTATGTTATTCGTTTTGCAATATGATTTCGACTTCCTTCAACTTGATGAATGTTCGAGACAAATAAAAGGTAAGAAAATTGTTTGAGAGCTTTTTGAAAAATTGTAAGAATTCTTACACTTTATCCGAGTATGGAACCGTCGATGAAAAACGCGAACCTTTCAAAGGGCGTTGCGGTTTCAGACAGTATATCCTCAGTAAACCGGCAAAGTACGGGATAAAAATCTTTGCCCTCGTAGATTCAAGAACATTTTATACCAACAATATGGAGGTATATGTCGGGACGCAACCAGACAGGCCTTTCAAAATTAGTAACAAACCGGAAGACGTCGTGGTATGGCTCTGTAAAACAATCGTAGGTACAGGGCGGAACGTTACTATGGATAACTGGTTCCCTAGCTACCCTCTTTCACAGAAACTGTTGACTCACACGTTGACGATGTTTGGAACTGAGAAAAAACAAGCGCGAGATTACTCGAGAATTCGTGAATACCAAAAGGAAAGAAATAAAGTCAAGTATGTTTGGATTCCAAGAAACATGCGCCCTGGTGTCATACAACCCCAATAAAGGAAAAAATGTTCTTGTACTATCGACAGTACACGCAAGACAATGCACAACAATGACAAAATTGATCAAGCTACTGGTGATGCACGGAAACCAGAAATAATTATATTTTATAACCTCACGAAAGGAGGAGTAGATGTCGATAAAATGTGCGCTTCTTACAGCTGTGTGATGTTGAATGTCGCTGCCATCAATGGATTTATTATATTCCTGACCAACACAACCGGAAATATGAAAAGACGACAATTTATTAAACAATTGAGTATTGAACTGGCAAATGATCAATTACAATACAGAGCGTCTGCATCATGTCTTCCCAAAGAGGTCAAAACTAACCAATACAACACCTCCAAATGAAAAACCAGTAGCAGGAAAGCGAGCCAGATGTGCTAAATGCACGAAGAAGGACAAAAAGATGCAATATTACTTTGTGATGTGTTACACACTTTGGGGCATTGAGCAGTCAAAAATTGTGTGTGAAGACTGTCTGGAAAATTGTAATTAAATGTAAATAATGTAATCAGTATTAATTTTTGGATAAGTAACAATATTATCAACAAAAGTTATTGAGTACACATCATTTGCCATTCCTGTTGTATTATTGTGTCCTGATCCATCGAAACAAAATAGTTATAACTAAAACATTAGGTGGGTCTGACAGACCCAGCGTCACCGGTCGTGTTACAAAAAATGGCGTCACCACTGCAGGGTTAAGAAACGAAAGCCACCGCCGCTCTCTTCTTCGCCTCCATCTTATACTTTTTTAATATGGCATCTGTGGGGAGTACCTCCAAGATGGAACTTGGCACGACGTGATCGCTTGTCGCATGACCGCGACCGTCAAGCAGTGCTGCAGATCAAGCGACTCTAGCGACAGGGCTGAGAATGACGCAAGAAGTCCTGCCGAATTTCATCTTGGAGATACTACCCACAGATGCCACGTTAGAAAAACTCAAGTATAACTCTCGCATCTCCATCGCGAGCTTACTGCCGTAGCCGGCTAGTATGTGTATAAGCCCCGGCACTACTGCCTCGGTCTTGTTATATCTAAAAGTTCCGCTACTGATCGCAGGCGCGCTGCTCGCCGACCATTCCTCGATCGTCTGCTGTATGCGAATATACGGAGATCCGCATTACAAACACTGAACTTTTCGACTTAGAAGGTTTGAATTCAAGTATTTAGGCCTTCCAATTACTTCATTAGTAACAGCAGCAACGTTCTTAACGATCACCGATACAAAATGTTCACAAATTATTTCAATGATCGTTATTAAATGAACTGCGCTCTTGACACACGCAAGAAAACTGCTTCTTAGCAAACTCACAAATAGCCCAAACAATTTCTGTTTACGTTCAATGAGAACACGCTGGTTCAAGTTCTGGGAATGATCGTCTCGAGACCATTTTGGATGTTTCTGGTACTGTAACAACTTACAATTAAAAGATGATATATTTTCTCACAAACATCACTGGGGAATGTTGCCTGAAATGTCAACACGAAACGTCTTATTGTTGATTTTCATTTCTGTCTGATACATTGCTCTCTCATTGTTGCGGAAGTTGGAAGCGGCCTACGCAAAGGTTCAGAAATAATTTCTACATGTACTTCAGAAGATCTTAGGGGTCGTCCATAAATTACGTAACGCTGAAGAGGGGGGAGTCAGCGTTACGCTACGTTATATAGTAGGGATGTCTTAGTCTAGTGTTATGTCATGCTGATATTTCTTTTTAAAATTTTTCCACGTTTGCTGAAAAAATTATTTTTATTCAGTCTTGTACTAAAACATTAACATATTGTATTCTTAATTTAATTTGTTAATAAGTTTAAAAAGTGATAATGTATAAATTGTTACAATAAATGTTAATTTTTTTATCATCAATGATGTATTGTAGTATATTCTAGAATCCAATTAAATTAGTGCAGTAGAAACTAGTTATTCCAAAAACCATTTTCAACTGAATACACATTTAATTTCGTTAAGGATATAGAAGCGGTATATTTTCTAACAAATACCAGAACCTTTATGTATTTCTAACGTACATACAAGAAAAGCAAGTATTTAAATGGTCATTCCCCATAGAATCATTAAGTTGTCAATAAACTGGGTAACTGCGAGTTTAAATTGACCTTATCAGAGCTGTTATTATCGTAACAGTTTTCCAAACATTTGCAGCGTTGAATATTCGTCTTTGACTGAAGTATGTTAATCGAGGTCTTTGCCATGTCATTTGCCTTTTATCCTTATCGGCCAGTGGTTCGGCGCAGTTAGTATCCGAGGTTCCCAGACGGTTACCCATCCCGGAATCTGCTGTGAATCGAGCTGCTTAACCTCCTTAAATTCACGTAGCGTGGTTACGCAGTTCGTCCACCTGCATCTACTACGCGTTCTAAAGAAGGTCTGTTTTTAGAGAAAAAACATTGTCTAGTTTTGCACTATCTTTCTCAGTTCCGAAGTCATTGAGTGTAAGAAAATATATCATTACGTCTGTTGTAACCTTTACTCCTCTGCAACCACAAAGCATTCCCCCTTTCATGGAACTAGCATTGGAGAACGCGCACGTTCGATGGCGATCGTCTCATCAGTCACTGGGGTGTACGAATTGTGCAAAAAAATTGTTGCACATTTCTGCGCATTCTTTATCAAACACTTATTTACGAAGGATGGTGGTGCCGAGTACAGTGAACACATTTCTCTTTTAACAGATATATTTTTAGTTTAGGTAAAGCTGTTATATTATTCCGTTTCTTCTTGAAGTCTTGAGAGTTAATTTCAATTCTGATTCCAAGGAGATAGTCAACACTGTCCAGCTCACTTCTGAAAACTCGAGTGCATTTAATTTTATCGAATGACCAATGACGGAGCGCCATGGGTGTGACGCGCGCGAATCAGCACGAAGAACGTACAAGCTAGTTTAATGAGTAAGGAATAAAGTTTGCTCGAAATATCTGTGCTCTCTATGGCCATTATACAGTGCAAGCAAGACACTTACGCATGCGCATGCGCAGCACAGCCATCTACGCATCTGTTCAGAAAACATCGGGTAGTCCAATGCCAGTTAAGGTTTGTTATCAGCCAGAAAGTTGTACCTGCGTTAATAACGTGTTTCATTGTGTTTTCTTTGGGGCTTTCGTGCACAATGTAAATGTAAATTTTAAGAGCCGAAGCTAAAAATACCCGTGGAAAAGCTAAGAAGATGCTTTTAAGCCGGCATTCAGTGTAGCCGTCTCCCTCTGTGACGTCAGCCAGCTGTACAGATTTCGCGCGCGAACTCTACGAGAGATTAGTCTTAGTATTCTTAGATTTCAACAGGAAGTCCTTTCGAAGTCACGGGCTGAAAAGAGAGGAGACACTGTCATCCAATCGAGAGCTTCAGTATCAAAAATTTAAGTCACCGAAGCTCGCGATTCGATGACCCTGTCCCCCTCTCGTGCTAGCCTGTGACCTTGAAAGGACTTCCCGTTTTAATAGAAGTATTTAATAGCGTATATTTAATGGCATATATAATAGTATATTATACTGCAGAGTGTGAGCGGCGCGCTGTCAGAGGTGCGCGCGAGAGTTATACTTAGGTTTTTCTAATATGGCCGCCGAGTATCTCCAAGATAGAATTGGGCGTTTTTGCGCCTTTCTTGGTCCTGCCGCAAGATGCCGCATGATCGCGATGGAATCGAGCAATGCCGCAGATCAAGCGACTCTAGCGGCAGGACTGAGAATAATTCAAAAAGTCGTGCCGAATTCCATCTTTGAGATACTACCCTCAACCGCCACGTTAGAAAAATCCAAGTATAATTGCGCGAGGCACACAGCAACATCGAACTAACTTTTCCCTTGATAGGTCAGCGAGCGGGCAACACTTCAGCTCGTTTGCTGGCATAAGAGCCACACGGCAATTCAAGGGAATCTTCTGGGTATTTAGCGACCTGGTTCTTCATCGCTAGTTTCGAAGGAATGGATCGTCGGGTTTCGTAAATTATGTAACGTTCATTGGAAGTTGTAATCAACCGTTTTTAGTGCAAAGAACTTTATTTGCCAGAACAACATTTTCCTGGAATGTTTATCACGATTGAATTTATCGATCGTTAATCACGATTGAGTGTATAACGTTAATCACGAATTGAAGATAACAGATCCACCTACAAAATCCTAAAAAACCTTGTAAACAATAGAAATTATATATTAGTTTTTTCTTACCGATTGCGAGGCAAGATAATCCTGTTTTGAATGAGAGGAACTTGTTTCATCATCCAAAATAGGTATATCTCCATCTTCTTCATCGATACGAGCAGATGCTTTATCACTCTCACTGACACACACCTCCTCGGTAGATTCAGTCTATGAAAAATAGAATCATTTATTCAGAAAGATTAGGATTCAATTCTCATAGAGAAGCATAAAACACAATGAAAGTAATAGAAAAATATTTATAACCAAATATTATCAAAAACAGGAGTAATATTTGCTAAATCACTATGTCAGAAGATACTTTGAACTTGAAGTTTTCTTGACTGACCGATTCTCAAAATTGAGAACTGTCAACAGAGATTTATCAAGAGAAATAAAAATTTTAAAAGAATTAGTGTAAAAGAAGTGTTTTTGCCCTGGCTGGTACTTATATTTATTTTAATTTATCAATTGCCTTTGTGTTTTTTAAAATGATGAGTCTCCGCATATTGTTTTATAGAGTGCTACTATTTTATTATTTTCTTATCATATTGTTTCATTCTATTAGCATCAGGAACATTTTCTTTAGTTTATTTGCTAAAATCGTGCTAAAATTTTGCTGTTATATTCTTTGCACCCTCAAGATGGGCAAAAAGGACTATTCCTTGAAACACCACAATAAAACTATGTACAGGAAAATTGAAACTTCAACTATTATTATTCTAAGAAATGCTTATTTTATTTCTAAATATTTTTGTGAATTAGTCCATCAAGAATACTCCTGTAGCCAAAGTATCTTCTCATGCAGTGAATGAAATGTGGAAGACACTTAGGTTTTATATGCATAATCTCTAAATCAATTAAAAAGCCGTAACAAATGCAAGAACATTAAGGCAAGTAGGATGTGAAACGTACACATTTTTCACCAATTATTTACACTCCTGTTTAGACCTAAAACGAAGGTAGCATTGACCATATAGATTTTCATAAATGTTAAAAGAATATCATCATTCAGTGCCATACACTGATTAGTGCGTAGACTGGTCTCCTAAAGCCCCTAGCACCTTTTTGTGAGACTTATCCTGAGCAAGTACACCTAGGTGCCTTGCTACCCTAGGGTAGTTTGCCATTGCTTTCTCTAGGGGCGCCTGTGCGCCAATTTTGATGTTTGATTTGAATACCAGAAAGCGCAGTCCAAGATATATCTGTAATCTTATTCAGTAATTCAAATTGAAACTGATTGGTGCTAAATTGATAGAGTATTTAATTTAGCCAGGATCAGTCAAGTGCCTTTCCTGGATCTGTTTTACATGCCGACAAACATCTGTATGCATGCCATTGATTTTTGTCACCTCAAAAGACCCCCCGACTTTGATCGGGTTTGAACCTGCAAACTTGGGATCTGTAGCCCGGCATAATAACCACTATACTATCAAAGCCAGTATAAAGGAATTTATAGAAATTGAAATTGCTTGAAGTTCTTTGCAATTATAATTATAAATATTTATCATTATATAAGGTCCTTCAACAGATTTTACTGCAGCTTGTGTAAGCAGACTAGTTTTCTTTTGCGTACTATTTAATTTTTCAATTCCATGTTTGACAGTGTAGGGATGTAGCGACCCCATTGCCCTGCACATCCCTACCAGAGGGTGAGGAATGCAGCAGTCAGCCTGGTTTCTCCTACCTATAAGGGAGCAGTTTACCACTGTCGTCACCTTTTGATACATCCATCTTTCAGTGCCATCCTTGCCTACCCTCGGGACCAAAGAGTGGATTGAGTAATTCAGAGGTTCCCCATTCCCTTCACACTGGGGTTGATGAGACTCTTCAGGTGAAGTGAAACCAACCCATCTAGGGGAAAAAAACCCTAAATAAATTCTGCAAGTTCCGAGGTAGAAAGGAGGCAGCCCCTCTACCGAACTCAACCTGCGCAGCGCCCATAATGTTGCCAGGGGATGTATTCTGCAATTGACAAGCCTCAAGGAAAGAAGCCAGACTGATTTGTTAACAACTACAGCAAACGAAAAAGGTTAAAGCATAAGGGAATAATGGATGTACTAAATGTAATAACACGGAATGTTCGTGGCATACAAAATAAAGAAATAGAACTATTAAAGATATTTGAAGAAAGAAAAACCAACATTGCTGTAATAACAGAAACAAAAAAGAACACAAAGGGAACAAGAGAGATCGATGGCTGGGTAAATATCTATAGTGGAGTGGAAAAGCGAGAGAGAGAGAGCAAAAGCTGGTGGAGCAATGTATGTGGATTAGAAATGGAAGAAGTGTATTACGAGCTACACATACATCAATGAAAGAATACCAAGAGTTGACTTTAAAATGAGTAGAGGTAATCTTACTGTTATAGGAGTTTATGCCCCTGAGGAAGGTAAAAAAGAAGAGACCATAAAATTTTATGACAAGCTGCAGACAGAGGTTAAAAAAATGCAATCCAAATAACTTGCTAATTATAGCAGGAGATGTGAATGCGAGAGTGGGAAACATGCCTATTCCCAATGTTACAGGTCTCTATGGAGAATAGGTAATGAACAAAAATGGAAAAGAACTCAGGGAATTTGTAATATACAATGAACTAACAATCACCAATACATTTTTTTAGAAAAAAGAACATTCATAAATATACTTGGAGTGCCCTAGGACAACACTCAGTGATAGATTATGTAATAGTTAATAAAAAGTTCAGTTCAGACATGAAGGATACCCATATTTTTAGAGGATATGACATTTATTCAGATCACTATCTGGTGGCAAAAAAAGTAAACATAAGAGCAAGGTGGAAGAAACTAACTGCTTCAAAAAATAAACAAGAAGATGTAGGGTATAAAGTGTATCTACTAGATGATGATAGTACGGTATAAGGGAGTTGTATCAGAGACTGTTGAATCAGTTCTTGAGCAACATCACCACATCAGAAGATCTCAATGAAGAATGGAGAAACATTAAAGAATCAATAAGAAGGGCAGCATATGAGGCATAAGGCACTCAAAAAATGAAGCGATAAAGGAAAACTTTAAAGATATGGAATGAAACGGTTGCAGAGGTAGTGCAGGAAAAAAAAGGTAGCATACCTAAATTATTTACAAAACAGAAACGAACAGACTAAACAGAGCTACAACCCAAAAAGGAATAGAACTAAATCATTAGTGAGACAAGGCCATCAAGAATCTTGGAATAGATATGTGAATATGTTAGAACAGGATGTATGTGGAAGACAAAGTATAGCCTATAAAGTGTTAAAAACAATGAATTTAGAAGAAATATATATGGCAAGATTGAATATAATTTCTGCGAAAGAGTAGTTTGACTACTTTGTAAAATTATGGAGTGGGAGTGAAGAAATTTATACTCCGAATGAAGAAAAAGGAACAAAAAGAAATTTAGATATGTTAGGAAAGCTTGTGGTTCTGATGGGGTTAACGTAGAATTAATGAAATATGGAGATATGTTACTGAAATTTCGACTGTGCCACCTAATGAATGAATGCTGGCAATGATGTACAATACCAGATGAATGGTTAGATTCGTTAATTACTCCATGTTTTAAAAAAGGAGATCGAAGTAAATGTCACAACTATAGGGGTATTTGTCTACTTAACTCGTGTTATAAAGCATATGCAAAAATTGTGAATAACAGAATTGCTCCAATTGCAGACTGCACTCTACCTCAGGAACCACAGGGGTTTAGAAAAGGTGGCTCAACAATAGATGACATATTTACATTAAAACAAATAATTGCGAAACTAGTGGAGTTTAATAGAGAAACACACTTAGCCTTCGTGGATATTGAGAAGGCTTTTGATAATGTCAACCAATGTAAATTATGGAGCATTTTGAAGGAAGAAGGGTACCCAAGTCATCTAGTATAATGTGGTGACAACAAGTGGTGAAAAGTATGTATGACAATACTAATATCACAGTAAAATACCATGGATTTGTTTTCTGGGAAGAGGATTATAAATAAAGGAGTAAGGCAGGGTCTTTCTCCAACACTAATATACATCTGGGATATATAATTAAAAGGTGAAAGAACATGGTACCTTCAGGAATTTACCTGGGCAAAAATACATTTGTAAATACTCTTTTATATGCTGAGGACCAGGTGATCTTGCAGGAAAACAAAGATGATTTGCAAAGATCTATTTACCAACTGGAGCAAATTTTTATGGAGTACAATATGATAATACCAGTTAATAAAACCAAAGCAATAGCTTTTAAAGGAAAAGAATCAATAAGGACAAAGATTGTGCTTAAAAATATGGTTTTAGAACAAGTGACGCATTTTAGTTACCTAGGGTGTGACATTACATATGGAAGAGAGAGGGAGGTCACCAGCAAGATTCATAAATTTCAAGCAGTTTGTGGAACTATAAGTAGAACGTTTAAAAAGAAAGCCTGAAAAGAAACCCAATTAAAAGTTTATGATATTATGGCCCTCCCAGTTTTACTGTATGTATGTGAAACTTCGGTTCAAAAACAAGAAGATTTTAGGAGGACTGAATCAGCAGAAATGTGATTTTTAAAAGGAGTACAGGGCTGTACATTAAGAGATCAAATAAAAAGTGAAAAATTAGAGGAGAACTAGGGTGGAAAGAAACAGTACATGAAACAATTGAGAAGTACAGACAGCAATGGGTGACACATATTGGAAATATGTTGCCAGACCGATTTCCAGTGCAGTCCCTGAATTACATGCCAAGAGGAAAGAGAAACATTGGAAGGCCAAGAATGAGATGGAAAGAGGCTGGAACAGGCAATATGCCTAATCTGTAAAGGGAGATGGAGATGATGATGATGATGATGATGATGATGATGATGATGATGATGATGATGATTTCATGTTTGCACTAATCTCAAGTCTGATCTAAATATTCTTGAGACTATTAGGATTTTAAAGATTATGACATTTATTTTCTATTAAAGAACTTTTTTCTAATTTCTATTTTTAATTTCTATTTCTAATTTTCTAATTTTCTATTTTAAAATTTCAAAATAGGTATGTTTTACAAAGTACTTTTATTTTCAGTTTAAATGAACATGCAACTACACAGAAATTAAATTTTTAGTTTTATATATGCATATTACAGCTTAAGTTTGACATATGGCTCATTCAATTCAATTCAATTCAATTATGCCTTATTTTACGTGGCAAGCATCAGGTCTGCTCTTCCGTCTGTGCACACAAATTTTGCTGTGAAAAAAGAAGGTCCCACACAGGCGACGAAATAGGCAATATGAATTTAGCTCACAGGTTTCTTTTAGACTTCATCTTTTACATGCATTAACTTCACAATTGGGGACATTCCATCCGAAGGAAGACTTGCAAAGGATTTTTTCGTCCTTAAAAGTCCACGGCTTCAATCAGGGTTTGAACCCAAAAACATGGGTTTAACAACCCAGTTACTTTGCGCTCTGGTCAAATAGTGTAGATAAAGGTGTATGTTGACAAATGGATCATTTTGGACTATGTTTGGCGTATTAGCCACAGGGTGCTGGCTAAAAGAAAGCAAGTGTTCGTGTGCAAAGCGTCTTAGGTATTCGTAAAATGCTTCTTAGCATAAAATGTGTTGGAAATTAGTGTTGCACAGACTTAAGGTTGTTTCATGTAAACTGCAAAAGCCAACAGGCACAGCCTTGTTGCCAACTCTGCGATGCGTAGCGAAGCATCAACTGAAGGATAGAGTGCCAATGCTTTTCCTGCAAATGAGTTTCTTGCATACACTTTATCTTCCATGTATCCCCTTCCCTCAAAGAGAAAACGTCATAAGGTTGATAAGTTGATCTGAGGAGTCACTCGGCAAACTCATGGCAATTCGATTGTGATTACATAGGCCTACTACGCTTAAATGTTTAAGTTTAGAACACAGTTACTTTCTTACACAACTGGCTTACTTTGCTTACACAACTGGTATACTCGTACTAGGTTAAAATTTTGTGCATATTTTTTGGTAAATAATTGGTATAATTTATATTACTCGTAATGCTGTAATTTTTCAGGTAGCTCTGATGATGATAGCTGTGCTATTGAAAAGATCTTAAGTTTAAAGATATATTTGATAATGGACAACACCTTTTATTTATTTAATTATTTAATTAGAACACAGTGTGAGCAATTGCAAAATTGTGTTAAAAATAATCACACTTTCTTCTGGCATTTATTGCTCCAATAATGGGCTCAAAATTTTATAACTTATGAAAACATTTATTGCTTCATTAATGGCCTAAAAATCCTTGGTATATTTATTACAGTTGTAATGAATAGTATTCTGGATGCAAGAACTTATTACAGTAAGGAAAGCTACTCACCATGCTTTTAGAACCAACAGATTCGTTTCGACTGTGAGGTCGAAAGCCT
The DNA here is from genome assembly GCA_011170035.1 of Teleogryllus occipitalis. Taxonomy (NCBI): domain Eukaryota; kingdom Metazoa; phylum Arthropoda; class Insecta; order Orthoptera; family Gryllidae; genus Teleogryllus; species Teleogryllus occipitalis. Next base: position 116,066 of record BLKR01001435.1, on the reverse strand, counting down.
GGGCCAGGAGGCAAATTTTTCTGCACACAACAGTTCACGCCAGGGCTGAAGTGCAGTTCCACATGGAATCTAAAAAAAAAAAGTTGACATCAAAATCCACCTTTACAAAACTTACAGGGGTTGCACGAAATAATATGAACACCTGATGTATACAAAATATTTATTTATTAATAAGTGGGAATTCTGATATAGTATTGTTGATGTAATTATACCATTGTAGAAATCACGACTGTTAATAAGTAGTAGGATAATGGATCACGGTATCGGTCAATTAATGAATTACATTAGTTTGCCAATGTTTCGGAATATTTAATTCCTTCATCAGGGCTTATGTATTAGTAAGCCCTGATGAAGGAATTAAATATTCCGAAACATTGGCAAACTAATGTAATTCATTAATTGACCGATCCCTTGATCCATTATCCTACGATGTAATTATATGAAGAAATATCTCCGTCAACTTAATATATTTATTTACAGAGCTGACTTTCGATGACTTTACTGTCAACAACAAATATAAACTAAATAAAATATAAATAAAATACCAAGTAAATACAAAAAAAGACATAGTGGGGGAATTAACATAAATAATAGATGCATTTAAAATTATAATTATTACAGACCAATAGCAAATATAATTACAAAAGATGAAATGCAATGCAGAGGGGATCATAATGGAACCTACCCTATGTTTGACTTTAGGAAGTAGGCAGGCATGATCAAGTGTTGTTTTGGGGTTCTCCATAAATAAATCTGTCCGTTTGTAAAAAACAATGTAAACAATAATTCATTAGACCATACCACATTCTTTCAGTCATCAAGCATCCAGGTTTTATGATTGTGGCACCACATCCTTCGCAGCTTTGGCTTCCAATATGAAGGGTTTCACAAGTTGCAGCCCTCCCATGATTGTTAAGCTTTGTGAAGCTCCCAACGTACCGTTTTTGTGGAAACCGTATTAGACAAGTGAATATTGTGTTCAGCAGTCACTTTTCCCACAGTAGATTTATGTTGTCCATCTGCCGTCCGTCCGTCCGTCCGTCCGTCCGCCTGCCGTCCGTCCGTCCGTCCGTCCGCCTGCCGTCCGTCCGTCCGCCTGCCGTCCGTCCGTCCGCCTGCCGTCCGTCCGTCCGTCCGTCCGTCCGTCCGTCCGTCCGCCTGCCGTCCGTCCGTCCGCCTGCCGTCCGTCCGTCCGCCTGCCGTCCGTCCGTCCGCCTGCCGTCCGTCCGTCCGTCCGCCTGCCGTCCGTCCGTCCGTCCGCCTGCCGTCCGTCCGTCCGTCCGCCTGCCGTCCGTCCGTCCGCCTGCCGTCCGTCCGTCCGCCTGCCGTCCGTCCGTCCGCCTGCCGTCCGTCCGTCGTCCGTCATCTGTCTACGTTTGTTTGCTTGTGCTTCTTAGTTTTATTTAATTATTATCGAATAAACTGAGATGCAGTCATTTTATACAAAAAAAATTGGCACCACTGGCGTCTCTTTACTCCGAACCCAGGGCGTTGGCAGTGAAGGTGTTAACCTCCACACTACTCCTTTTGCTTACATATTTTGAGTAAAATTTAAGTATGTAAACAAAATCCTAATTTATTTAACATTATAATGATGGAAGAACGAGGGAAAGATAGTCACAAATAACATCAATTACAATTGTCGTATTTTCTACTGCGAAGTTTGGAATAATACATTTTAGAGCATTTAAGAAGACATGCTCCATGCTTTTCCCATTCTTTGGTTCCCCATTTTAAAAATTAAATTCTGAGACCTTATCAGGTTAGGTCACTATCGCCCATTACTCAATTACTTGTTTCTTTTCTTCATACAAAACGGAAGGAAACCAATTATTTAAAATTATTGTTCCACTTTCTCCATTATCCTTATCACAAAATAACACGAATTCCACGAGAATCGCTAAAGACTACTACACTCAATGGAGAATATTACAATCATAGATGCTTGCTCTCCAGCATGCTGTAAAAGCGAGATCCGAACGAGATCCAAACGTCTTGGCACACTTTGTCCTCGAGTGGGGGGAACAAAGCGCGCTTGCGCTGCGATCTTCAGAGGTTGGAGTCATTTGTCAATGGCCAGAGCTACACTCATGCACTGCTTGTGTTGCATGGATGCTCTGGTGTCTATCTATGACACTGATTGCACGGAAGACCGCAAAAATCTAAATGAATTCAAAGCAAAAATTAATTTTTTTTAAGTTTCTTTGCTCCTTGACACACGACTTGCACACTCAAAGAAAACATCACTGATTAGCACTCTTACTAGTAATTATATGTCCTGATTATCGACAAGTTCAACCCACTGTTCTGCCAGATTTTTCTTTGTTTCTGCCATATGTCCTCAATTTTTTTAACCATTTTAATTCCACACTGTCATACAAAAATAACTGCTTTTTGGGAGTACTTGCGATCTACATCACAGAACTATGTAATACACATGAGAATGCGAGGGGTTAATGCCTTTGTTAACCAAATATTGTTATTTTTGTATTTTATGATACAATCTGAAAGCTGAAAAATTAGATCAAGAAAAGTGCTGTGTGTTGATTCAAAGTGCAACTGTCTCTCTCATAATGTGTTAGTGCAAGAGAATTTGGAATGCAAAAACAAAAAGGGCTCAGCCAATAACTGTGTTTTAATACGGTATCGACTGAAGTCACAATTTATTTAATATTTGATTTAAACACCTTGAAATAGTGTTCAAATTTTGTCATGGAATAATGATGAATGAATGATGAATAATGATGACCTGGATAACTTGGAAAAGTCAGGGAAATTTGTTCTAGAAAAAGAGTGGTCACCTTTTTATTCTTGAAAGTATGCAATGTAATTTACCTTGATCTATTATTTAGATATTTACTTGATATACTATTTCCTTGTTACATGATTTACTTGATCTACTATTTAGTTCCATAAAAATAAACAATTTAGTCTGAAATATATTTTGGATGTTCTGAATTCCATTGTTATCCTTACAGCAACCCTACATCCAGAAAAATTAAAAATGTGCATTTCAATAGCCCTGGAAATAAAAAAAAATTCTACAAAACATACACACAACTTACCTTTCCTCAGAACAAGGGTCTTTTGTAGGGTCTTCATACAACATCACCACTATTTGAGACATGTAGTTGAGCTCCGACACCATGCTAACGTACTCCATAGCGCGACGCCACTGTTCGTCCTTGTCAGGCTACATAGATGACAAAAAATTTATTATTTTACTACAGGCTAACTTCAAAATGGTATCATTTAATATGTAATAATATTTTACTGAATTATCAGCTTTGCACATAGGTCTGACAGAATATGGCCCCTCTGAATATGAAATCAGAAATCTCCTAGGAAGGGAAGGACCAATAAGATCAACAGAGGGCTCTGAACTTTACAATTCCATTTGGATTCCACACATATTTTCTTAGAAACCACAGTCACCTCAACAGCCCCAAAAGTAATTATGAAAATAGAAAATTAACCAAATAAAGCTAGTAAATAAACCTACTCACATTCACTAAACCCCCAAAACGAAGCATTGTGATGAGAGAATGAACATGACTTTCACTTGTGAAATAAAGACGTGTCCTCACATGACGTCCAGGGCTTGAAACTCCATGAGAGTACCTGAAGCACAAATAATATTTTATTTATTATAAGTAATGTCATATCTTGTATGTCATAATGCTACAATGTCCAAATGTTCAAAATTTCCCCAAAAATTCTTGGAATAAAAACAACCTCTATGAAAATTTTAATTTAATTGAAGAATGTAAATCAATGATTATATATTTTAAAATTGCTGGTTTGAACAAATCAATTTAAATTATTACAAAAAATTACTGTAATTCATTATTCTTTGAATTTGTGTGTTGTATCTAACGAGTTATATACACTGTTTAAAAAATGTTACTAACAATTAAAATAAAAGTGGTTGCTAATGACCTTAGCTCTTTCTAAAACGATTAATTATTTTAAAAAAGTCGTATTACATAACTTTATGCTCTAATCAAAATTTAGGTTAATAAATGGTCATTACTAAAATTATAAGAAATATCTCAATATTATAAGAATATCTCTAGCAATTCAAGTAGATAATTATGGCAACATTCCTAAATATAGGGTTTAAACTTGAAATGAAATTAATGGCATTTGAAGACAACAAATGTATGATTATTACATTTTCTTTTAAGCCTGTTCTACAGTTTCGTTTCATATTACACCAGTTATGAAAGAAAAGAGAAAAATTCCAGAATGCCTGACAAGTTGTTTCTGACAAGTAGTTATTGTTATTGAAATAATGAAGACAGATTGGTTTTTAAACAAAAGACCTACCTTGGGTTCAGTCTATTGACTGTTTCTTCGCCCGATTCTTCAATGTTACGCTGAAGGTCTGCTCGAATCTTTTTCAACAATGGAGTGCAAATGCCTTGCCCAATTGTCAGCTTTTCTTGCACAGTTAGTCCATATTCCTAGATATATCCAAAATAAATAAGAAATTTCAGAAACAACATTATACTGTAACTTCAACAGATATATTTTCAATGAAATATCATTGTTAAAGTAGTAAAAAGGTGTCATTTAAGGTGACATCTTGTTTATTTCAAGAAAAACAATAATATCAAGCTACTTTTAACAATTTTCAATTTGGAAGAAAATATTAAAAGCAACTTTAAATAAGTAATGAAAACAAATGAAAAATACATCAACAAATTTCTCCTGCAAAGACACACCTGAGGAATGACTATATCAGCTAGGTATTTAGCATGCATGTAAAGTTCTTCAGCTTGTTCAAACTGTAATGTATGTTGATTATGCTGCAAATCATACTTAATGCAGTCATATATGTCAGGAATTTTGCTTATATCAAAAGTTTTATTCTTAGTGCAAAAATCTTTTTCTATCTTTCCCCATCGACGCCCCATTAGCTCCCAAGTTTCTCCATGATAAAGAATTGCATCTGTAAAGAAAAAATAAAGGCACAATACTTAATATAATATAATGTTTTGGGTGAGACATAAGATACGTGATGCCAACAATATCTATTGCAATAATTCCATTCTGGTTTATTATTTCAAATGTATACCCTTAAAAAGAAAACTAGTTCTATTAAAAAATTGTATGTTAATAATGATATCTCGCAAAAAAGGGAATGGAAATGGGCTTATAGCAAGATAAACTTAATGCTTATATATTATCAGATAATGAAACAAAAGCCTTTTTTAGATCAGATTTCTCCACATTTCAAATTATATAATAAAAATTAAAAGCAAATGACAGGATACTGAATTTATGTTGCAGCACTAGCTCTATCACTTGAGTGGCAAATTCACACTAACATTTCTCATACAGCATAGAACCTTACATTACCTCTTGTCTTTACATCATCTCGCTTCACTTTCACTATAGCCATGAGACGGTGGATCAATTCCTGCACTCTCTCACAGCAACGCACAGGGTTCTTCACATAATCCATTGCAGCAGCAATAGACAACGAGTGGCAGGGATTGATACGTTCACGATCCTCTGCAGTAAATTCACGATCTTGTTGCATCAGTTCATGAAGACGTGACTTGGCCCTGGAATTAAATCTCTAAGTCAACTTCTTAACTTGGTAACATGACTAATACCAATTGTTGATTACTATATTTATTTAATTTCAGAAAATAACATACATTTTGGCAATAATTCAACAAAATAAATAAGTTCAAGAGCTTGAATGTGCTCGAGGTGCCTTGTATGTGAGTGCGCGCGTGTGTGCCCGCATACGTGTGCATGCCCGTGCACTTGTATCTATGTATTGTATATACATGCACGCACATCTACATTTATAATAATAATAATAATTATAATAATAATAATAATAAATAATTATAATATAATAATATTAAAATAATAATATTATAATAATAATATTATAATAATAACAATAACAACAATGATAATATTATTGAGTCTCTTATACAATATCAATCGTGTATGAAGTGTTAAATATGATGCATGCAGGGGAATGCAATTGCACTAGTCTTCTTGAGTTCAAGAATCCCTACACTCTTTTACTACATATTATTGTGAATAAAGGCACAAAGGAGCATTTTAAGATTTGATAAATGTCCCTCCTATGTAATAGAACGGCATGGGCAAAGGATCTTCAAATTTGTTTGAAATATACTGGTTACAGTAACTAACCCTCCAAACTTCTCATGCTTAGTAAAGAGACCTTAAGAAAACATGTGCAGAAAGTGAAATTATATTTACTGTCCAGAAAGCAAAGCAAGGGTCATCTCAGTATTTGCTCAAAGGATCAAGGGGCACTGGACAAAAAACTATCAAGATGGATTCATTTATCTGGAAAATAAGTTACAATGCTTGTTACAGATAGAAATAAAAATATTATAGAGTAGAATAAATGTCTTTGGAAGCAAACAAGTTTAAATTTTAAGATCGACAAATCTAGGTAAATTTTTATTTTAAAAATGAAATGGTTCAAAGCATTTTGCTACCACTACTGCTACTACTAGTCTATTTGTATAATAATAGGAAGCATGATTTTTCTGTACATTTTGTGAGAATAATTAGCTGAACAGAGTGATCATGTAATGGTCTCAAATTGAAGTAATTGAAATATTTCAAGACATTGTCATTGCCAACATTGCCATTGCAACTTAAATTGAAGATCGTTGTCCACATATAGGAAAAACTTCAATCACTAATATTTTGGCTCTAAGCATTAATAATTTATTCTGAAAAAAATACAATTGCAAAACACCCAGCCTATTCCAGCTGTGCTCCATGACCAGCAGCAAAAGCTTTCCTACTACCCCAGGTCAACAACAGGGTTGCGCCAAGGTGCCTACGCACATGTGGAGAAGGGAGGAGGGGGGGATCTTTAGAAGCTCGAACCGGGGGTGGCGAAGCAGGGCTGGATGCAAGGATGACGAATTTGCTTGCAGGTAAGCTGCTGGGCCAAGGAGACAGGTAGTCACAGAGACGGATGTATTTTTTTATTTATTAGCTTGAAACAAGTATATTCAAGTATGTACAAGTATATTCATAATTGGAATACCGTTTTGGTTTTAAAGATATCTATATATGGTATTTATTTTGAATAAATTGAATAAAATTGAAAGCATTATTGGCTTGGGGGGAGCATTGTTGGTGCATAGCTGTATCTGCAGCAGACACATGACTTCTCTGCATATATGGAGATGTGCACCATCTAGGCTCCCAGATATTCACCTTTCAGGTAGATTTTTGTGCTGTCAAAACTGTATACAAGTGAACAAGCCCCTAAACTATACACAGGTCTTTCAGTGAAATGAATATTCCCCAATCAATCTGGGTGTTGCCATGACTCCTCCAATTTGATACAGATCTTTTCATTTTGAGAGGTTCTTTATCTGAAGCTCATACAATATACAATAATACTTTTCATGATAGTCTGTTTCTTTAAAATATATAATGGTAATATTTATATTGTTTAATATTGCCAGCTCGACTAAATAGGGACTTAAAGAGATGGGACAATTCACAAAATCTTTTGTGGATCAATGAATTTGCAACATTTGTAAAGTATATTACTCAAAAGGTGTCGCTGTTGAAGCTTGATTTGAGGGTGTATAGGGCAGAGCAAGTTTTGGTGAGCTTCTGGTTAAGATCTGACAGGTAAACATTCCACTTTAAGTTTTCTTGGATAGTCAGACCACAGAAGGTAGTTTCACAAGATATTCTTACAAAGCTATTATTTATGAGCAAATGCTGTGATAATATTTCTTTGGATCATTGGGTATTCATGAAATCAAGTGTCTTGCTGGTATTTATTAGGAGTTTGTGGTCTTGAAACAAACGCTTATGATGCATTTGTGTCATTTTGTTATTTCTTAAAGCCAAAGGAATCTCATTTATGTAAATTAGGAATAGTACTGGCCCCAGGATGGATCCTTATGAGACTTCACAATTTATCATCTGAGGGAGAAGTAGTATGATGAGATTTAATGTGCTCAAGGGTTACTACTAGGCTATGATTTGATAAATATGATTTTATTCATTGGCCTGCAATGCCTCATTTCCCTAGCATTTCTAGTTTTGTTAAAAGTATGTGATGTAGATTTGTATGTTATATGTAGTATGTATGTTATGTAGATAATGTCAAAACATTTTGACAAATCTAAATAAAGGCCAATGGTAATTTTCTTCTGATTTAGTGCAATAAGTATGCCATTTGAAAAGGAGAAGATGGCTGTGTCTGCAGATCTGTTACTCCTGAAGCCATGTTGTGCAAATGTGGGGGCATTATTTGCATTGAGAAAGTGCATGTATCATAGAATAACCTTTCAAGAAGTTTTGAAAATTTTGATAGCAGTAATACGGGTCTGTAGTTCATTGGATCATAACTACTGTCCTTTTTAAATAAGGGTTTAATTTTTGCTCTTTTGAATTCAACTGGAAGACACCCGTTCTTAAGGAGTAGTTGAAAATATGAGTGAAATGGTTGCTCTGTAAATGAAGCACTTTGTTTGATCAGAAAATCGACAAGAAGTTGAAATTTTTCAGCCAATGTTTGATGTAAAATTTTGGGCATTGCATCATGCCTTTTATATTCAGTACCAAACACGTGTACATCCCAAAATAATATGTTGAATTCGTTGGGCAACCATATCAACTAAATCATTCTGCACATTTCCATCTTTAACAATTATCTTCAAATAGCTTTGTGTATGGATAACTTTATCCTGAATGGCCAATACAAACCCAAAGGTGTAAATAAATCTGCTTCACAAATTGCCTTTTGCAGGTCTGATGTATTTGCTGCTGAATTGAAAAACACTCACATATTTCACTAGCGAAGAAAGTTGATTGCTAATGTCTACTAATTGTTCCCCACCCCTATTTCTCAGTAGAGTATTCCTTACTGCAGGAAACAATAAAAAATAGCAAAAAGCTGTGAAACAATCATTTAGTCATTGCAATGTAAAACCTGGACATAAATAGCACAAACTTACATATTTTGATATTTGCTGGAATCACAATCATTGTCTAGAAGGCCATTTGTGTTGGCACTTTTCACCATCTGTACCAGAATAGGAGTCAGTTCACCTTCCAAGGCAAGCAGACCCTTAGCAAACGCTGCTGCTGTCATTTGCACTCGCCCTTCATCTGATGCATAGATTTTTAGATCGTGACGGAAAGTGGAATGCAAACGCAGAAGTCCTAAACCTTGAGTGCCAGCATATTCACCTGTTGGTAAACAAGAAAATAAAGACAAAATAGATCATTCCACTTAAACCACAAGGTTCACAAAACGAAATTAATCATTCACACACATTGTGTACATAATATTGAATTAGTAAATGTAAATATTATTATCATAAAGAGAAAACTATATTTAAATGTATAACACAAAAATTTACACTTATAGTGAAAAATGTTTTAATATTTTTTATGTTATTACCACTGTCATTCTAGAAATCAGAGATTGACATATTAATTTTCCCTAATGATTTAATAAAATTGTAAACTTATCTCTTACGTTGTGTAAATGAGCAGTTTGTTACCCCCACACCTCCCCCTGCACAACCTCTGATTGGTTCACTCTGTGCCCCTAATTGTGTGCACCAAACACTTTGGAGGTGCCAGTTGCATTAACTTCAAAATAAGATATTCTCATTATTATTTTAAAATTTTAAACAAATTGGGAAATAAAAGAATAAATCTTCACTTCATATACCCTGTTTTCCACAAGTAAATAGAAACTCTGGGACCATTTCCACGAGATATTTTCTTGCTTTTAACTTGACTCAAGCAAGACGAACAACAATACATTAACATACAATTAAATGCAATAAAAGTTATTAAATAAATAAATAAACAAACAAACAAACAAAACATTTGTCAGCTGTAGTTGGTAGCAGATGGAAGAAATTTCTCTTGGATTTGCTCTCAAATATTGTATTTCATTAGAAAAAAAATATATAAAAATCACACATTGAATGAATAGTAATTTGTCCTGGACTGATATCTATTAATCTAGAAGCCAAATATTGTGAAGTTCAAGTAACAATAAATTAGACTTTCTTTAGAAAGAAACACACTTTCAATACACGAGCTACTAAAATAGTCTTTACACTTTCTGGGGATGGATTGAAACATTAAAGCATTTAATACATAAATTTAGTAACTATCGGTAATTAACTCAATTTGGTATTTCAATATCAAATAACATTCACACATTTTGATTCCATTAGTTACATTTTGTAAGTGGAACCATTATATGGATTTCCTTATTGTACTTCTAAGCAACTGTAGGTCTCCAAGTGTCTTTCTGTGAACCGTGTTCAATTTAACACTGACCACTAATTGAGGAAGATGAAGTACCTGACAGAACATTCATGTCAATATTATTCTTATCTACACCTATTGCTGACAAGCTTCGCTTGATAAATAACATTTTCATATTGCGAATACAACAGGCTAATTTTTTATGTAACTGAATATTAATAAACAGAAATTTGGATAAGTTATGTAAGGCAAGAAATGCGCTGGAGGAAGCTAATGAAGGAAACCGCCATTTTCTGCCATGTCCAAATCATTTGGGAATCCACAGCTTAGCATATTATTTAGGTTGCATACCAAACCAACTTTCCAACTTCATTCACACTGTTTTAAAGTATAGCTTCAATAATGCTTTTAACATCATCACTTTTGCAACTGTTATCACTTGAAACTGTAAGTAATATTCAAGTACATATATGATGCATCTGATACATACTGGTAGGAATTGATTTAAATGAAGTTAAAATTGAGATACAGAGCCTGGAGAGTTCTCAGCAATATAGAATTGGGATAAGTCTTTTGACTGATTCTAATAATAGTATCTACTTGCTCTTGTTTAATGTACAGATGACTTCTGAAATAATTTATCCTTATAACTGCCACCAGATCATACCCAATTGTAGTTCAAATAAATGTACAAATAAATAAACCATATCATTTCCATTTACTTTATTAATTTTATTATTTCACTAAAAGTGCTTTCATCACCCAAGCACACCAAGTAATTTAACATGGGCTTTAAAGGTGTAGCAACATCCAATTTTTTTCAGCTCATGTTTCACTGAGCAAAAGTCATACTTGCCATCATTGTCAACAAAATTATGTTTGTTTGACCGTTCGCTTGTTTTGACCGTTCGCTTGCTTTGACCGTTCGCTTGCTTTGACCGTTCGCTTGCTTTGACCGTTCGCTTGCTTTGACCGTTCGCTTGCTTTGACCGTTCGCTTGCTTTGACCGTTCGCTTGCTTTGACCGTTCGCTTGCTTTGACCGTTCCCTTGCTTTGACCGTTCGCTTGCTTTGACCGTTCGCTTGCTTTCATTTTACTTTTTCCAGTGATTTCATTCCTCTGGCCACTGAAAAGACTTCTGAAAATAGTAACATGGTATGAGAAGCTAGAAGGTCCAATTCAAAATCAAACATATTCTTTAAGGTTAAAAATATGAATTGTTTGCTTTAAGTACTTTTGTTCAAAGACTAGGCTTGTGACATTCACAAACAATAAGAACAAGTAGTCATCATTAAACACTCATGTAAACACTTCTCTTTAAAATTATTAATTTTCTTGTTAAGAATGCCAGTGTTTGTGTTAAATTTTTCTTGTTTTCTAAAGGTTCCAGACTGCATCCCCAATTTGGTTTTGAAGATGTTGCACATACTATCAGGATTAACAACTAGTCAATGATAAACATGTCAACTAACCTAGTTCAAATTTGCAAGTACCAATATATGTTAATGTTTCCGCAAACCCCACAATATTAGATCATGCAGCAAACCATTCAATTAGAGTGTCATCTTCTACACAGAAAAATTCAGCACAAGGACACATGGGAATTGAAGACTGGGATACAACTATAAAATACTTACTCCAGATCAACATTCATAGCAAAATTTCAAAACTTTAGAGCATATTCATGCAAATTACCCTCAGATAAAATTCCTTTCTTCTTGGTTAATGAAATGTAATTTCCTCTTGCACTATAATAATATTTTATTTCATAAAGATGAAGTTCCAATACATGCCCAATATTCTATTAAAATGTACGAATGTGTTTAATATGTTTAAAGGGACAGTTTTAAATACTGTATGTCCCTTTCTCAATATACACAAATTCTATTAGTCCACTCTGATATTTTCTTACATTAAATTTAAGGTTTTACCAGAATAAAAATATTTTTAGCACAACTATGAAGAAGTAATTTTACATCATTTAACACTTAAAAGAGACCCATGAATAACCTCAATTGTATTCATAAAAGTAAAAAAAGAACATTTTTAACAACACAGTTTTTAAGGCAATAATGACATAAACCAATAAAAATGTTAACATGTATTGGGAAAAAATATAATTGAAATAAACAATTGGTACTAAATTTGAAGTCAAATGATAATTGTATGTATTTTATTGTTATTACCCACTTGGTCTTAGTATTTTCAAAGCATTACACATTTTGTGATAGTTTCCATTTTGATTTTGATCTCAAACCGAAGCAAGAGAATTTTGAAAATTAGTAAGTTTTGCAAAAAGATATTCTCAGCACACAATTTACAATAATCATGCACACTGGCACTACCAAGCAATGATTGTCAGCAACAAAGACTGTAAGTACAAAGGAATAAAACCATTTGACCTGTGAGCAGTTATGTCAAAGAGATTTTCATTTGTTTCTAATTAAAGTAATTAACTACTTCCCAAGTAAACTACTATATTTTAACTACTAAGAAGTATAATACACAAAGTTCTACCATCAACATTTTTATAAAAAGTTTACTGACAAATACTGGCAACTTTATTATTTATATAATCTGTGAAAAAATTGAGATCAAACAAATAACTAATGATTATGTAGCAAAATATCTAAAAAAACAACTATTCAAATAAAATGTTCAACAATAAAATGTTCATCAATTCAGAAATCAGTCCAATAAAGACTAAAAGCCATTGAAATTCTTTTCATTAGGGAATAAATATTATAATTTTCAAAAAGTTTTCGCATTAAAACCCGTTATCAACTGCTCACAAAGACCAAATCGTCACTAGCTAACCTGGCCTGTAGAGAGCAACATCTGCTTTTCTAATTTGAAGCAGAGAATGAATTTCCTGGTGAAAAACAAAACATCAATTTCATCAATTTGCAACTGCGTTACATTTAACTGTGTTACATTTAACTGCACAATTTTTATATACAAAAATTTTAGGTGTATGTGTACTCAAATGAATATTTATCATTTCAATTACAATTTTAATTAAGAGACAAAAAGTCAGAATTACACCCATAGAGGAAGCATTAAATATAATAATGATATTAGAAGAACATTAAATGTACTAGTCTACTAATGTTACAGAGGTTACTCTCTATTTAAAATCTGAACAAGCAATGTGAACTGATCAGCACTTTATGGAGCTTTAACAAAAATTTCAAATGGTCTGAAAAAAAGTCATAACAACTACTAATATTGGATAAATAGAAGTTGAACTAAAATGGGAAGTAATTTTATTATAAACGATTTTTTTTATAAAAGTTATTTATTGGTCTACACTACTTCTGAAGGAAACTTTTCACAAAAAAGTGGAATTAATTCAACAGTTATATTTTAATGTAATAATTTTAGGAAACTGTTAATAAAATGTGGAACATTTAAATGAAAATTAGTTTTGGATTTGCAAATATTTTCATGATACAACAAATATTTTTCTTATTATGTATGTGCTTGTGCAACTGCACTTGCTTTCATATTAATAATTTTCAGAATGACTAATTTTAGCAAGGTTCTGAGCATAAATACACAAAATTCTTTGTACTTCAGAAATTTCACTGTAGCATAAGAATCTCTCAGATTTTTACAGTTCACATTCCTAGTGTCCTACCTGCTACAGATAGCCTACCATCTAGAAAGAGGCTGAGGAAGGTGGAATACGAACCGCCGGGGTGTCTACCTTGGCCTCCAGGATACATACAACGGAAGATGCGGCCCAATTCTTCTGCCTGGATGCGTCCAGCTGGCGTCAGCTCGCCTCCCCATTTTAGGATCAGCACCAATGATGGCTCCTTTGGTGCATCTGTGGAATGCCAACCACACCATGCTGCACTCACTTCAAACAGGTTTCAAAGATTTTGGGAAAATTCAGCTCCAAGGCAACACGAAACATATGCTAGAGGCCAGAGACACAATGGAGTCCACACATTTGGCAAGATTCATATTGCCTTGCAATACTAAAATGTAGAATTATCATCTTCATTTCTTGAACTGCTTCCTTAAAACAACTCTAAAGTTTAAGTGCTACAATTTATTACATACAAATAATTTCTGAGGAAAAATTATGAGCAATTAACAATAACAGTAACAAAACTGACTGTATGACTGTTTCCTGGACCACTAAGAGGTACAAGGTTGTAGTTGCCTGATACTATAAAAAACTTGTTTAGTTCATACGCAAAATTAATTATAATCAAGGTTTTCACTGAATTATGTAAAACACCATTCATAAACATTAGAAATTGTGTAGTATCTATCTTCAATCCTATCTAGTCTCTGAATTTTCATATGATACTAAATATAGATACATCTAATTTGGAAAAATGGCACAAAGTGAAACACACTCTTCTTGGGTATTATAAAAACAGCCATACAGCAAATTAAGCACAACAAGAGAATGCTTCAAAAAATCAACCTACTGTCAGAATTTACATCTTTTTGTTGACAGATCAATTTACTTTTGCAAACTTCACAAACAAACAACATTCTACACAGCTTTGGAAATTTCATATTCCTTGCATAAAAGTTTTATTGCTCTTAACACTGTATAACAGATGGGATTTAATATGGCAACATTACACCGACCTCAAATTCAAATGTAACATACTGTAACAAAATTTCCAAGTGATAGGTCAAAAATCTATGAAAATGTTAAACTCTGCATAGCAAACATACAAACAACTGTTACTTTATGGATAGTAGACTATGTATGTTTCCATATAATAATGACCTATTTGGAAGCACTGTCTCAATTGGCTGGTCAAAATTTAAAAATGCACTTAAGAAGAAAACTGAATTTAAAAACAAATGTGTTTCTGATAAATTTTGATACATTTCTTTTGAAATACCAGGTACAACTTTAAACTTTCAGTAAACTGAAACTGAGAAAAATTTTTCTACTTCATTCAAACCTCCACATAAATGGATTAATAATACATCATTATTTATAAAAATCACTTCCACAACTTCTGACATTTAATTAAAGTAAGAAAAAACATGCTTCTTTTTCTCACTAATAACACAACTAGAAAATGAGCAAGAGCATTACCTTGAACACTCAAAATTAAAATACTTTTCTTTGTAGTTAGAATAAAGAGAAAGACAAAAGAAGGCAACTTTATATGAAATAATGAAACACATTGGTATTAAATTTTACTGCTGCATTTAAGTAAATTAAAATGATTGATGCATGAACACAAAATTCACTCCTCTTGATACACACTTTCTCAGCAAGGCAGAAACACAATCGTCCAGACATAGAAGAAAGAAGAGACAAGTAATGAGCACGGATACAAAAAGTGAACAAGGTTCTATAGCTATGGATCACAACACTGAGGTATTACTATTAATTGGGGAGGGACTGAGACACCTGTACTAGAACCTGTACCGTCATCCGAGCTTGAGCCTCGGGGACGTCCTTTGGGTTGGTATTTCATCTGCACCTTACGATTAATGCCTGAGAAATGTCCATACCTGAAAAAGAACAGCAAACACAATTAACATTATTAAAATTTTTTCATTATTTAAAAATCAGAAACAACTTTACAAGACCTTTGAAGGGGAGAGGGAAACTTACGTTCATTAAAAAAAAGAAAGAAAAAAAAGGAAAAAAAGAAAGGAAAAAAAGAAAGGAAAAAAAAAAGAGAAAAAAAAGAAAACAGAGCACGTTATTACCAGTATTTTTTCTTTGGTACACAAAGAAATAGTGTTTCATCCCTTACCCTTCCTCACAAGAGGGAGTTAGAAAGGAACAAAAAATAAATATATACTTAGACATTCAAATAGTGAAAATATGCATTTTAGATTAAATAAAATTATGTATTTTTGAAAAGACCTTCATTTATTGATATCAAAGAACTATCTCTGGAACACAAAAATAAAAGTCTATTACTAAACTGGATATCCTATTACAATATATATTTCATTTTTCCATTATCAGTACTTTGATATCAAATGTTATGCAAACCAAGGAAAGGAGTAGGGCTAGGATTTTAATGGCCTAAAAATTACTTACAATTGACATAAAAATAATACATTTATGCTTACAAAATCCTGAAAAACTGCCCTCAAAAATGACTTAAAACATTAACTTTGTGATTTTTACACTTTTACTCCATTTCAAAGAAATAAGAACTGATTGTCAAAATACTGAACAGATGAAATGTGTTGTAGCGCATATGGCTACCTTTTCCACGAGCTGCAAGTTAAGCTTCTGCCCATATGTTGTTCATCATTCTACCTGGAACTCGCCAACAATTTACTTGCTTCTAGAACTTAGGAATCTCCTTGCTTCTACCCCACTTACATCATTAACAGCAGCAATTGGAACTCGTCACTTATGCAATAATGGTTAGGGTGGCGACTGCAAAGCATTTCTATTTAGGGTCGAGACATTTAAGTAGTAAGAAAATGAAAAGAAGTGAAGAAATGTCAGAAAAAAGGTAAAAAAAAGGACAAAACAATGACATAAAAAGCCGAAAATGCTGCAAAAAGTCCTTTCAATCTCTAAATGACAAAAAATGCCCCAAGTAATACATCTCAAAAGTTTCAACACCTTTTCAAACATGTTAATTCAAAAGTAAGTGTTTCAGAGGAATGAGAAAAAAGGAGGAAAAATCTTTAAAATCCTAGCCCTGGTAATGAGGTGTGCTTGTTGTGGAGTTAGAAATAAAACAACACAGCAATTAATCAAATCTTCATAACAAAATTTTATAATTAATTCACACTTGCAATTCAACTGATTAAAATGTCTTCTCAAATTCTAATTGTCAAAATGAGTATGGTAAGTAAAGCATGCACACTGTCTTTAGGTGATCTGAAGAGCCTATCAAGTATACAGTGGCTCACAAAACTATTGCCATGGCCGAAGTTTTAAAGACAATACGTGTTTTATTGTTGCAGCATCGGTCCATTGTGGTACCAGCATATCACTGCTATAATTATGAGTCTTGGACAAACCAATGGTATTCAAAAATTTGTTTTGGACCATCACCCACATTCAAGCCAACCTTGAGCACTTTCTATCATTTTGATTATTGGTTTTATTTCTATCATTTTTATTTATTAAAAAAAAAAAAAATTAAAACTGTGTGTGATGTATGGGGGAAAAGATTATCTGTGGACATTTTCTTGAGCTCCAAAATTCCTTCCAATTCCAGAATTCCTTCAATGAAGACAGGCTCGCAGGACTTGCGAGGGTGGCATTTTTTCATTATTCGAATTTTTTTTCTACAATCCTAAGGTCTGTGTACTACAGGATGAGTTTCCCCAAAATTATACCATACCTTAGGCAGGAATGTACATTTGTAAAATACACACATCAAGCTGCATAAAGGCAGACAAAATTTGAAAGAATTCTGAATGCATAACAAATTAACTTATTTTAGTGTTTAATTCTGTTATATGTATATTCTATTTAAGGATTGTCTGAATTGAGACACCTACAAATTTTACTTTAACATCATTTTACTTTAACACTTATTTTCCAATAGAAAACCAGTTCAAGCTTCATGCATGGGAACTCCGCAAACGTTCCTGGAATCTTCCTGGAATCACTGGAAAACGGTAAATCACGTGGACCAGATGGCATCTCGACAGATTTTATTAAACTAGGTGGGGAGGCAGTATTGCTGTATTTGTTAAGATTATTCAATGTTTCTATTAATAATGCAAGTTTACCAGACGATTGGAAGACAGCTACAGTGGTCCCAATTTTGAAAAAATTGTGATAAAACGAAAGTTTGTAATTATAGACCAGTAGCTCTCACATCAGTAGTATGCAAAATAACGGAGCATTTAATAGCTGGGTACATTCGCCGCGAATGGGAAAAAGGAAACTGGATTTTTCACCGACAGCATAGGTTTAGAAGTAAATATTCGTGCGAAAGCCAAATCGTTTCTCTTTTTCAAGATCTAGCTGACGAAGTTGACGCGGGTGGGAGGGCGGATGCAATCGTAATCGACTTTGCGAAAGCATTCGACGTAGTACCACATAAATCTACTTATCAGGAAATTATTAACTTCAGGAATTGATGCTAGAGTGGTGAAGTGGGTAAGCGAATTCCTTAGAGACAGGAAACAAAAAGTTCGAATTGGCACTGAGTTTTCGACTACGGGTATTGTTACTTCAGGGGTTCCACAGGGAAGTGTTTTAGGGCCATTACTTTTCTTAGCGTACGTAAATGATCTCCATGTTAACATACAATCAAAGGTGCGTTTATTTGCAGACGATTGTGTTATATACCGAAAAATCAAAAGTAGTGCTGACGAACAAATATTACAGCAGGATTTAGAACATTTACGTGATTGGGCTGAAAAAATGACATGGGAATTAACGGATCAAAAAGCAAAACAATGACGTTCGGGCGGGGTCGAAATTATGAGGAACCAGACTATCGTTTAGGTGAGGTCGTCATCCCAAGAGTTGCATCATGCAAGTACTTAGGCATTCATATAGATAGTAAATTAGGGTGGGAGAAGCATATAAATCTGGTAGTAAGAAAAACCTGGAAGTCCTTGCATTTTGTAATGCGAATTCTAAAGAAAAGTTCTGCAAATGCAAAAGAATTAGCATATTTTTTGCTGGTTCGCCCTCTCATGGAATACGGAGTAGCATGTTGGGATCCATACAGAAAGTCGCACCGGAAAAATCTAGATAGAATACAGAGGAAAGCAAATAAGTTTACCTATAGAACTAACGCAATAAAAAAGGCATGGGAATCTCTAGAAACGAGAAGAACAAGGGCGAGGCTTTGCGCTCTTTATAAATCGTACGTAGGTCAACCAGCTTGGAAGGAAATTCAGGTTAGACTAGAAAAACCAAATTATTTCGGCCGAAGCGATCACACTCACAAAATTTGAACAAGGAAACAAAATTCAGATCTTGGGAAATTTTCTTTTTGTAACAGAACAATTAAAGATTGGAACAGTTTACCCGCAGCAATTTTCAAAGCTTTTCCTCGAAGTGTCCGAAGCTTTAGAAGTAAGTTAGAACAATATGAGAGTAATAGACATTAAATGAGTAAGTGCTGTGAAGTGCTGGTCAGTGTAATTCAAAGCAAAAACAGTGTAGTGTAGTGTACATAGTGTACACAGTGTACATAGTGTACATAGTGTACATAGTGTACATAGTGTACATAGTGTACATAGTGTACATAGTGTACATAGTGTACATAGTGTAGTGTAGTGCAGTGCAGTTAAGTGTAGTGAACACGATCAATGAATTAAAAAAAAAAATTAGCCAATATTTATGTAGCTTGTATTAAATTTTAGAATCACCGACATATAATTATTGGATATCATGACAGAGTTGAAATATTTGTTATAATACTTAATATTAGTGATAGTATGATTATTGCATGTTCGGCTTGTACTGTACTAGTTTATTATTATTATTATTATTATTGTTATTATTATTATTGTTATTATTATTATTATTATTATTGTTATTATTATTATTGTTATTAGTGTTATTATTATCATTATTATTAATATAGTTATTATTATTGTAATTATTGTTATTTAACTGCCACCGGATCATACCCAATTGCAGTTCAAATACATGTATGTATCATGTATCAGCTAATTGCGTATTGTTCATTTGAAATGCATTGAAACTCTTTTTTTTTTGTAAACTATTAATTTGTTATTACGAAACCAATTTGAAACTTCTGAAATCATACTATTTATTGCTTCTTTTTTGCAAAGAACATTCATGTCATCAGCAAACAGAACTGTTTTTCCATTTTTAATAGACGAGGGCATATTGTTTACATGTAAAAGAAAGATGATTGGCCCTAAGATTGAACCTTGCGGGACCCCATGCTCATTTGCAAAGAATTGGAAAGATAAGTAAATAATGTCCTTTTGTGCCAGTATGGTACTTCTACTCCAAGTTCAATGTTTAAAGTACAAGGTTTTCCCATCTAGAGCAATACCATGAATTCCAAGTGAAGGTAATTTTGAGAGCAAAATATTATGGTCAATAACATCAAAAACTTTTGAAAGATCTAAAAATATTCCAATGAGTGCATCATGTTGGTCCATTGATGAAGCAACGTCATTAAGAAAAGAAAAAAAAGGCTGTTTCCGTAGATTTTTATTTTCTAAAACTGTGTTGAGAGTCTGAAAACACTTCATTTTTCCTGAGAAATTTTTTCCATTTGAGTGCAGAAAAGCTTCTCTAATACTTCTGAGAAAACTGACAAAAGAGAAATTGGCCGGTAATTTTGAGTTTCATTTTTGTTTCCTTTTTAAAAAGTGGCTAATTTTTGCGATTTTGAAAATATCTGGAAATATTCCTGTACATAAAGAAGCATTGAAAATGTGAGTTCATGGGTGTATAAAGGCAGGTGTGCAAGTTTTTAATAAACAATCTGGAAATTCATCTAAACCAGATGAATATTTATTTTTTAGTTTACTGACTATTCTGAGAATTTTGTTGGAAGAAGGTTTGGGAATAAACATTATGTTGGAAATTTTTTGGAAATCATAGGATGTTGAAATTTGTGTTAGTCCATTCGCAAGATCAGTCGCAATTCTAGAAAAGTGTTGGTTTAAGAGATTTGCAACTTTTTCCACATTATTTGCTTCTCTTTCATGATACTTTAAAACAACATTCTCTACAAGGTATCAGGATGATGTGGTTGTATTTTTTATGATTTTCCACATTGCTTTAGTTTTGTTACTAGCGTTCAAAATATCCTGATGGTTTTTCATTATTTTTGCCTGAAGTATTACTTTCCTTAGAATTCTTTTGTATTCTCAGAAGTAGACATGGAAACTGGGAGATACATCATGATATTTAGAAATAAAGTACAGTGTTCATTTGTTTTTACACAATGTTCGAATTCCTTGGGTGATCCAAGTATTACTTTTCCGTGAAATGTTTAATTTTCTCTTTTTAAGAGGAAAGCACGCATCAAAGTGAAATGAAAGCTTTGAGAAAAATAAATTATATTTTTCATTTGTGTCATAGTCATGTGATTATTTATAGTTAAAATGTTGGAAAGGGATTCTAGTACTCAAGAAAATGAGCACAGATAATCTTCTCCCCATACGTCAAATACTGTTTTTTTTGACCAAATAAATCAAATCAAAAGCTATTAGGTTTGGTGAAGAGAAACCTGTGTAAATACTTTATGAAAATCTGCAAGAAAACCGGTTTGTTACTTTGCAATTACCTCCCTATCTTCCTGACTTGAATCACATAGAATTAATTTGGTATATGGTGGAGATGAAAATAAGTGAAAGAAACTTGTCACATTTATCGCTTTCTCCTTTAAAAAATCTTAACAACAGATGCTATTAACACAATCTGTAAGGAAGACTGGATGAACGCTGTTACTAATGATACTAGAATTCCAAATAATACTGGGAGAAAGGTGCGTTGTTAGAAACTACAGTTAAGGAACTAATTATAAAAGATGGGTTTGAAAGGGGTGACAATATCTCCGAAGACTAAGAAACTCTCCCTGTAAGTGATAAAAAAAATTCTTCAGACAGTGATTATGAAAACATTTCCGCCTCTGAAATAGATGGTGGTAGTTCAATGGACACTGCCAATGAAATTTAACAACCACAATTCTTAAAGCTCCATATTAATTGCAAATGAGAAAAAAGTTGTTCAAAATATATTTACAATCTGCACACAAACTGTATTTCACTTTCGCAATGTTATGAAACAACATAAGCAATTCTCTCGGAAACTGCATTTCAGCTGGCATGATTCACTCCATCGTTCACACAGAATGGATGTCAACAGACCCAGAGAGTTCCCAGTGAGCATTGTGAATATTAGTTCTTGAGTAGAAAGCATTTTGCCAGTACTGTTGCAAAGACAATTTAGAGTTGCTAAGAGAAAAAAAACAGAAAATGTTTCCTCACAAGTTATCACAGGGATTGAAACATGGGTTCACTAGCATGCTCTTGAAATGAAGGAAGAGTCCATGCAATGGAGACACAAATGGTCTCAAACTTAAACTTCCAGAAAATTCTGTGTGCATAAGTGATTCACTCCATCGTTCACACAGAATGGATGTCAACAGACCCAGAGAGTTCCCAGTGAGCATTGTGAATATTAGTTCTTGAGTAGAAAGCATTTTGCCAGTACTGTTGCAAAGACAATTTAGAGTTGCTAAGAGAAAAAAAACAGAAAATGTTTCCTCACAAGTTATCACAGGGATTGAAACATGGGTTCACTAGCATGCTCTTGAAATGAAGGAAGAGTCCATGCAATGGAGACACAAATGGTCTCAAACTTAAACTTCCAGAAAATTCTGTGTGCATAAGTCAGTTGTAAAAGTCAAGGGAACAGTTTTTTGGGACAGAGAAGTGGTTCTGAACATAGAATGCAAGCCCACTCTTACTGGACCATGACTTACTAGATATACCTATTATTCCAGATTAACGGTATCACACGAGGCTGCCAAACAAATTCTGTGGGAAGTTAGTTTGTTATTCCTCTATGAAAAAGCACCTGCATGCAAGTGAGGCAAATCACAGGCTGATATGAAGGACAATGGCTTCATGTAACTTAACCATCCACTTTATAGCCCAGATCTGTCTCTTGGCGACTATTTTCTATTTTCGAACATTAAAATGTGTCAGCGTGAATGACAATTCCCAGAAGATGAAGCAAACTGTAAAGAAAACTGTAATGAGGTATCAGACAGTGAAGATGTTTCATTCTATTCGGAGGGTATTTGATTACTGGAGACTAAATGGCTGAAGTGTGACGGAATCAAAAGCGATTAAATCATATATTGCGACGTACTGCGCCGTGCGCACATCGCCGACGCGATAATCGCGCCGTTACGCCTTTCCCACACATCGGCGCCGTGGCCCCTGACCATTCTGACCGGCCACACACAAGTGTCCGATTGGGCGAGGGTCGAGGAGGCTATAAAGCACGCGGGCATTTGCTACGGTGTCAAGCAGACATCCCCCTTTCCATAGCAGGCCCACTCTTCTTGCTATAAAAGATATTAAGGGGCTCCCCTGGGCGCTGCTCCTCAAAGCCAAAAGGACGCCACCCACCCCTACCCCCTGTTCTCTGTACCTGACTCCTTCGGCACCGTGAAACGCCAAATTAGGAGAGCTTAATACCTCCAAATTCCAATAATTCCTTAGGATGTGTAATAACTACCACAGTGGCAACAGACAGCAGACGTTCTCCCACCCTCCCCTCGACGGTCGAAAACGCACATTTAGTACTGCGCACACGGGATCGGGCAACGGCGGGCCCGAAAGGGGTGGGGCTACAGGGCGAAGGAGCCGCGTGCGAGAGAAAGACGACACACTTGTAATCACAACTCCAGACACTTCTGGCCTCTCCTCCGCGAGGCGCTTTCGGCCATTGCTTCGCCAAAGCACTTTTCAAAATTTGCTCCATCGTCAACGGACTAACTTCAAATATCAGCGGGAAATGTCGCCGCTCTGATCAATCATCATTCGGCAAAATATGCTGCCATTTTAAATTATTCGATCAAGTGTCAACTTTAATCGGAATTAATTCCGTTTTGAGGACGTGACACAATGCCATCCGAAAGGCACCAACAGAGGTGCGCTGCTTGTCATATCGCAGCCTAATGCGGGAAGGTGGTATTTGACGGCCTTACCCGGCATATTCATCTCACATCGACATTCGCGTTCCCCGTCAACTTCCTGGTGGGCGCGGAGCTTCGTCTCCGTCGGACAGCTGCTCGTACAGCTCGGCGGACATTCGATTCTCCAAAGTGAGGCAATGAACCAGCTATTGTAGGTCCAGTCCATATACAAGAAAGTGTCAATTTTCCGGACAGAGGGAATTTACTTTAAAATAGGGGCAATTTTATGTTAAGTTGTGTGCGAGTTAAAATAAACTTGTATCCGCCGCTTTGAGGGACACGACTTAAATAGATCCATAAGCATGTAGAACAGTAGATAGTAGAACAATAGTCGCTCACATGTAGAACAGTAAGTATTTGCATTTCAACCCAGAGTAGCTTATCCTTTGAGGTTCTGTACAGCCGGAGCAGGTAATCAGGTTGGTACCGCGATTGGCGACAATTTATAAAAAATTAGGGCGTGAGGCCCGAAATTCACACCAGTACGCGCATGACGTGCGAGTCGGACCCTTATTTGACACCAAGTGGATGGTACATCGCATATTTGGCGATCACAAGCGGGTTCATTACAAAATTAACACTAAGGAGAACAATTTTGATGTCCCTCCCAATCGGCTCCCTGTGAACGGTTTTAAACAAGGTAGAAAAAAAAGAAAAGAAAAAAACAAGGAAAAACTAGTGATGCTAAAGAGGCGGGCAGCGGCGGGCAGCGGCGGACAGCGACGGACAGCGACGGACAGCGACGGACAGCGACGGACAGAGACGGACAGAGACGGACAGAGACGGACAGAGACGGACAGAGACGGACAGAGACGGACAGAGACGGACAGAGACGGACAGAGACGGACAGAGACGGACAGAGACGGACAGAGACGGACAGAGACGGACGTTTTGCCTTCAATCGATTATTTGAATCAAGGGCGCACAAAATTGATTCTGGGTACACCACATGTCACAGGATATTTTTTTATATTTAGCAACTGTATTTAAGCACATTTTGGTTACAAGGGCCCAGCAGTTTTGTCTGCCGAAAATTCGCTGTGTTCCGGCGCACTATTTCATAACTTTCTCGTTGTATGAAGTACCTTCGTACGGGGTAGTACCTAAAATTGGGTGGCGGTCACTATGTTGAATAGATCACAGCTTTCCTTTATGATTAAAACCTACGAAATTTACATTGTTTAAATGAAGTTGTTTGAAGAATCGAAACGGAGATGGCGTCATGCGCAACTTGGAAAGTTCCGGGGAAATAGAAGAGCAGTTGTCTTGCTTAAAATGCATCAAGTTGGGTGATGTAACGATTGTTTGTGTCTATCAATTTTAGGTATTTAATGACCTTTCTTATATATAATTCTTGTGATCTCTACGGAAAACATCAAAGAGGTGAGAGAGTTCTGCTCGTTATTTGGAAATTGTATTTCATACATTTTCATACATTAAAGTAAAGTTGAAGGCGGGATTTGCTGTTTTTATTTATTTATTTATTTATTTTACGTCAAAAAACAGTTAAAAACTGCGTATGACGTGCTATGGGGAAAAGTGAATTGTGTGCACATTTTCAAAATTCTGTGATCCCTACAATCAGTCATATACTACTTAAATTTTGAATTTTGAAAGGGAGAAAAAAAAACCAAAAAACTCCCATGCAATAAAATCGATTTTCAAGGATAAATAAGCAATAAATTTTGAATTTTGAAAGGGAGAAAAAAAACAACAAAAAAACTCCCATGTAATAAAATCTATTTTCAAGGATAAATAAGCAATAAATTTTGGCTCTTATTACTTCCTGCCGCGATAACGTGGAAACGATAATTTGAATAATTGTATTTCCCACTGAATTCTAGAAGACGTGCACAGAAATGAAGTTACATTTATGTCCAGAAGCAAAACAAGGGGCCATCTCAGCATTTGCTCAATGGATCAGGGAAACTGGACGAAAAACCTGATCGAGATGGGGGTCATTGACCCGGAAGCTGTGTTACAATAGTTGTTAGGGGTCGTCCATAAATTACGTAAAGCTAAAGAGAGGGGAGGGAGTATGAGGTTGCGTTACATGAGGTTGGGGGAGAGTTTAGTGTTACATAACGATATTTGTTTTTTAAAATTTTCAATATGTGCTGAAAAAATTGCCTATGCACAGCTTGTCAGAAATTGTCTCTTCTATGCATCCTTCCTTCACTAACAAATTTTCTCCAACCTTCTGTTTAGCTGCAGTCAACATCAATTAATTTTAATTCGATCATAAAATTTAATACATAATACAAAAAATTAATAAACATTATTAAAAATTAATAAATATGTTTTTATTCCTACATAATATAGTTTTTCTTGCTATAAATGGGGAGTGGGTGTTTTCAAAAGTATTATGTATTTATTTAGGGGAGGTCAAGTGTGTATTACAGGTGCGTTACAGGGGGGAGAGGGGACAAGGGTATTCAAAATTCTCCAAATTTGCATTACATAATTTATGGACTGCCCTATAAGCGAAAACATTATCAATATATATGAGTTTACAGATTGGTAGATGTAAACCACAATGTATATTTATGGATACACATTATTTTTTGTCATAACATTTCTATAGTTCTTTCTTCTGTGCAATGTAATTGCATGGGTTCAGTTATTTGAAGAACGATGAAATTTGATGATGAAACTCGTATCATTATCGTGCTCAGGTGGAAAACATACTGAACTTACTCTGCATTTCCACTTTTACATACAAATGATTTTAACATTTAGGAAAGAATTATGACTGTTGCAACTTACATTTCCAGAACACTCTTCAGCTGTTCCAATTTGCCTTGCTTCTCTTCAATTTCAGGGTCAGCAGCATGGTGCTGAATCTCACTCAACAGACTTCGTGCAATGTCAAGAATCTCTTGCAGTTGTTTAGGCCTTTTCAATTTCACATGACCATCTTTATAGCCATTATACTTTTCAAATATTTCAAAAAATCTGAAAATACACA
This sequence comes from Teleogryllus occipitalis, assembly GCA_011170035.1. NCBI lineage: Eukaryota > Metazoa > Arthropoda > Insecta > Orthoptera > Gryllidae > Teleogryllus > Teleogryllus occipitalis. The sequence continues at coordinate 89,192 of BLKR01001435.1, read as the reverse complement.
TCACGACCTTATAAATACATACATCTCAACAAATTTTTTAAATTAAATTACCACCATTTGTCCAGAATGATTCCCAAATGCTAATAACCACTTATTTTTTTACCACAATCTACTCATTCCAAATGCTTGTTTCAGAAAAGACAAATGTTCATTCAGCACAAGTTATATAGCAAATTTTTGGATTTAATAGCCTGCACATTACAGTTATTTTCCATTCACATGCAGAATTTTGATAAATGCATTTAAAAACATATCATACTAAATGACTTCTACAACTCTCAACAAATAGTAGACCACAATTTCCAACTCATGGCATTTTCTGAATTTTCCTGTCCGGAATTTACTACCAACCAGTGGCATTCTCAAATAAAAAAGTCTAAACCGATTTCAAATATTTACAATGAAAATGTTTCAGAAAAGAGCACTCTCTTTCATTTCAGTTTTGATCTCAACCATAGCATGCAGATAGCCTCGCAGATACATAATAATTACTCACTTTGGATGACGAACTTCCACTTTCATTTTTTGTTTAGGTGTTCGATCACCATGACGAATGACAGCAACAACACACCGAAGTTCCATCCTGCATTGAAAGCAATATAATAGGAAAAATATTTATAAATAATGTTTAACTTTATTTAGCAATGTGTGAAAATTCTAAATAAAACGTGAATAATGAAAATCTTATCTATATGTATATCTTCAAAACGCATATAAATAAAGCATATTATCCTTAGAATACAAAATCATTCATTTAACATCATACTAATTAAATAACAGTTGATTTTTGAAACACCTCAATATCACTAAGGATTTTGTTTAACATTTAAAAAATATTCGTTCGGATCAGATCACATCAGTGAAAACAGATTCCATTAATTTAAAACTCGTTACAGGGAGAGTACAGTTTAGACTGTATATATGAAGAAAATTCCATGTTCAGAATAGTGAAATAACTCAACTGGGTTTTTCTATGGTTTGTGATATTTAGGTTCAATGACAAAGCTTTCTTTCGATAGCGCAAAACTTGTGTAATTTTTTCCAAGTTTTTCCAGTTTCCGATATTATTTTAAGACTTAAATATTCAAGAAAGACTTGTAATATTTGATAAAATGATAATATAATGCTATAAAATCATCCAATCATATTATTACATCACATTGTTATTTGATGTGCTAGAATTGGACAAGCAGAGATGATACGATCAATGGTTTCAACATGTTCCTGGCAAATACATTTATCTTGGGAAATTTTGAGAACCGCTTTATTACAATGTGTTCTTAACTCCTGATCTTGGGCAGCTATTAGATCTGCTTCCGATTCTGGCTTCATTCTTCCCCTTTTAAGCCACACAAATGATTCATCTTTATTGACCTGCACCATGTCCATTCTATTTGAATATTGTCCATGGAATGATTTGTCTCTCCACGACTTCTTTAACATTTTTTGTTTCACATTTAATGTTATGAAGCATTAGAAGTTCAGTGTGTGTTAGTGTGTTATTCTGCGCGTCTTGCAGTTTTCTTTGAAATGCTTTTTGCTACACTGCCTCTGGTTTCCATCCTTCGGTCAGATTTAATGACCAGCCTAATTTAGTGGGTCATCCTGATGACTGACTACATACTTTCCCATCAATTTGCTTTAATTTGTCCGAGGCCTCTTCGTCCTTCCTTATGTGGCACATGAAAACTATGTAAACCAGCATAAGCGACACAATGCACTGTAATCAGATTTTTGATTGTTCGATCTCTTGCTCAGTCCACTCCACTAGTCCGAAACTTGACTGAGCTACAGGCACTGCCAAAATACATATTGCAGACATTTTAATCACGGAGTTCAGATCGGACTGCAGGTCTAGTTCCACTCTTCTGTAATACTTTCGTAATAATTCGCAGGGGCGAATTCTCTCTTTCATTGGGTCATTAGAGATGTTTTCACATTCATCAATGTCGAGATATTTGTAAGTTTTACCAGGCTCAAGCTCTTGAATCATAGTGTACGTTTCAACATTAATGCTCCCTGACGTCACCTTGTCTCTCTTTAAATCGACTTTAGCGCATTTTTCAAGACCAAATTTAATGCAGATGGCATTGCTAAAATTATTGACGACAGCTAGCATTTGAAAGAGAACCGCTTCATTCTTTGCAAACACTTTAAGATAATCCATGTACAACAATGTGCTGCTGGTCTTCCATCACCATGGAGTTCGAAACCAGTCAGTATGTGACAACTGTCTGGATAATGGAATCAAACTACAGCAAAACAGCAGGAGGATAGCGAATCTAATCTCCTTGAAAAATTCCTCAGTTAATCTGAATACTTCTTGTTTCTACTATTTCCTTTCCATTGTGTATTAATAACCGGTTACTCTTCCACTTCATACTAGCCTTGCAAAACTCAGTAAGTCTATAATAAAATCAATAGATCTCCAGGGTCTTCAAAATCAATCTTGTGGTATGCTGTCAAAGACCTTGTGGTAGTGAATCAAAGCCATCCTTAAATTACTTTTTGTTTCCTTACATCAATCAAGAAGACTATTTTGTAGCTAGATTCCTTTAGAGCCATAGGAATCTTAACAACATCCTTGCTTTTCAACTGGCAACAGATGGTTCTTGTCTAGCTGACAAGATTTTGGCCCGTAACTCCCCACCAAAGAACTGTCTCCCGCTTTGGGTGGCAGATACATGATGCTGCGTGTGAGCGATTCCAGGAATTCCTTTTACTATTCTAAACTTTTATTAAGAGCTGTTGCTACATGAGAATGTGATGCTGTTACAAGTAATTTCTTAATCCAATAAATCTGGATCTTATCAATCTTGGGGATTTCTAGTTTTCGATATTCTTAATTGCTTGGAAGAGGTCTTCTTCCCAGAATTCATGAACATGTTCCATTTCTCCTAGTTCATTGGCAGCATCAACTTCAGATTTGTTACATCAAGATTGGCCAAAAATACGTCTTTGTTGTAGGATTTGATTACTTCCAAGATTCCTGCCCAAAATGTTTTGACGTAATCATCCCTATCATCATTATCACTATCTCCATCACTGTTATCACTATCATCGTTATTGTCATGATATTATTATATTATTATTATTATTTCTCTTACATTTATGTTTTACCACATGTGTCTTTATACAAGCTAAGTTATGTAATGCTGCATTGTCATTTGCTCTTCATATGTAAATAACAATACAATAATATTCAAGTATTTCATAGACACCCATCAAAATATTACTAATCGGTATTTTACTATTCTTTTCAATACATTTTAGACCATAAAGATAATAAGATATAATAACATCATTCTTCAATTGTTTTAAGACATGCAGGTACCTCCCTTAACAACTGTTGGACACATGTCATGGCTGAAGAATCATCAACATATCCACCACTCACAACAAAAAACATTCACAACACATGATGCCAACAATAACTTATTTCAATGAAAGATAACTTAACAATGAAAAATAAATAATATTTTTAACTGCACTTACATTTTTCCAAATGTTGTTGGAACAATGGGTGGATCATCCAACTGAAAAGGTACGGACCATGGAATGTGTAAAGTTGGTGCAAGTTCTCTCAGGATCATATTACCCAAGATCTTTGCACAGTCATCATAATACTTGTTTGAATTTTTCACAAAACTGAAGCCATTCACATCGCATACAAATGATTTTCCATTTGCCCTGTTAACAAATTAATAATTTTACTTGACTAAAAAACTCTCCTTGAGCATTATTTAGTACAATATATCTTTGCCACTATACTTTCATATTTTTATGTGAACACAAACCTGGCCATAGTAGCTTTGTAATAGTAAGGAAATAGGAAGGTGACTCACAATTTGGAATTTAAGTTCTTGCATTACAGTGACAAACTATATTATATTACATGAGTAATCCTGTAACAAACTCCTCTTGAAAGCTGAGTCACTGTGGTAGTCACTTTTTACAAATTACACAATTATTTACTCACAAGTTTGAACACAAATCGATTGCTAAAATACGTATCAAAGCTTTGGTATATAATATTAGTAATGTGTTCGTTTTCTGCAATTTAAATTTTTAGTCATAAAGAAATGTCTAATATTTGAAAACTAGTGAAGTTAAAATGCACTACTTTCTCACAATATTACTAAAGATTGGGTATAATGGTGCAACTTTAATCCTAACACTTCAAACAATCGAAAAACGTGAAGGGTGTAACTAAAAAATTACGTAAAAACTGACTATCCTGGAAAAAGTTAACATGAAATAATTAAAAAATCTAACATTCAGGAATAGATAGCATTATGAAAGAAAGTCTAGCAATTTGACAGATTATACCAAATGACTTCTATTCTTCGACAATTTATATTACCTGTGATCTTCTATAACTGACTACATTATCTTTCAGGTTGTAGGTGGTATCGAAAGTATATTGAACTTTGTAACTTTTGAAATTCCTTTGCATCGTTTTGAAGATATTTTTTTTCTTTCTTGTGTCTACGTCATAAAGAGAAATTTACATAATGCTGCAAGAAAAACTGTTTCTTATGGGAAGGGGCTGATACCAAAAAGTGGAATTTTCTTACTCCAATATGTTGAATATTATATTTTCAAATACACAACACAACGAGAATAGGTGTTCCATGCCAAAAAATGTGTTTTTTCTCTGTACTTCACTACTTCGCTCATATTTCACTAAAAATTATGTAAAAACTACTTTAATTTTTAATCTTAGGAAAAACTATTTGAAGATCTAATTTTGAAGAAGACATTTCATTGAAAAAATATTTCTTCAATAATGTAGTTAAAGGAAGACATTAACAATTTTTTTCAACTTTTGCAATTTTTTAACATTCAGTGGTTTCAATAAAAATTTGATCCAGTCATTTTTAAAATGGGTTTGCTCTATTCATATAACAACAAAAAGACAAAAAAATAGAGCAATTTTTGTAAAAATGTCGAAAATGTCCTAGGGGCTAAATGTAAAAAAAAAAAAAAAAAAAAAAAATTAAAATATTGGTTTCAAAATACTATTAGTTTGACCAAAGTCAAAAAAAAATAGTAAAATACTAGTCAAGGGGTCGTGACATCAGATTTCTGTCGGGAAATTTTGATGAATATCCTGGGTACTGTTTAGGCGCTAGAGGTTTTCAGGGTCTGACAGACGTAGCAAAATTTAAGAACATTTTCTCGGCATTTGAGATTCCCCAACACTTTAATTTCAGTCAATGTCTGGACTATTTTCTTGTTATGGTTATGTAACTTTTTATATACTATGTAAAAGGAAGTAAAAAGCAGTTATCATCAAAATAAAAGTGTTGTAAAGAAGAAACATTGATTTATATCAACAGATTTTAATGAATTTGGATATATTTTAAGTCTCGAACCTTTTAAAAACACCTATTCTAAAATTAGATATATTCAAAGTATACCTGGGGGGAGAAAAATAATTCAAAATGGCAAACATTTGAATCAGTGCAGCAATTTATTTCCAGAAGTATCCAGGAAAAGTAAATTTTTTTTTTATTATAATTCATCAATTAGACACAAAAAAGGAATGGATTTTATCTACAGTTGGTTTGCCTGAAGCCTCAAGACCTTGGCACATTGTGGTAGTACGAGTAACACCAATGCTATAGGATGGATTCTGTCATATGGTATGAGCGTTCACATTTTGTTGGAGCTTGGGAGGGCATACCCACCACACAAGGTATTATCCACAACCCCGAGTCCTTCCCTTATTTCCCAACCCTTCCCCGGTAAATTAATGTGAGACTACAGAATGTGAGCAATGCAATAAGCTTTCCGGCTCCTGCAGTCAGCCCTATTTAGGTGTAACCTGGCTTCCTACCACTAAACCAGTCCAAGCATCTACAGAGTCAAGAGCCACACTACTTATGGAAAATTTGCACTTATACCGACACGGGCATACGTGAAGTAGGAGAGAGGAGCTCAGTAACTAAGCGCTTGAACTTCAAGCTATCTATAGACTAATCTAGAGTGGGAATGATATCCATAAACATCGGAAGGTTTGCGGGGTGAAAATGGAGCAAACATGTGCGTCTTTGCGTACATGCGTGTCTTTGCATCTTTCTTTCTTTTTCTTTCCTCCCTCCCAAAGGGAATTAAAAAATGTTTTTTCGTATAGAGTCAGAGGAAAGCGAATACAGAAAACGCATTCACAAGAGACAAAAGAATCAATTACAAAAAACATTTATATTTATTTATTTATTTTTAACGACAAAAACAAATAAAAACTGAGTGACTTGTGATAAGTGCAATATATGTTTCAGGGAACTTCAGATGGGAGTGTCTCAATAAGACCAATCCTTCACTAGGATTATAATGAGGTCAGAGAGGTGAGCGATCCCAGGATACTCTCTAGTCTCTTCATCTAGCACTTTTTGAGATTTGGGATTTCTTTCGCAAAGGGTCAAACATCATAAAATTCAACACAAATAGATTGTCAATGAATCGCTAGACTGTAATACAATGGTTTTGTGATCGTGATGCTAGAAGCAGCAACGCGCACTGTAAGACATACCTCAGTGATTGTATTTAAAGGTTTAATATATAAATAAGGAGACAAACAGAAGACTTTTGAAGTGATGAAAGTTTAAAAATGCGAATATTTTATGTATGGTTGCGCAGAAAGTAATTCTGCCTCGTTGGTGCCAGTTTGAAGACTGGGAAACCTTACTAATAGCGCTGCTTTTTCTTGATATCCGGCTTGGACTGACCCACCACATACTGACATCCAGAAACCCACATGTTAAAGTGTACGGATCTGTCATGCGGAACGGGGCTGTAATCCCAAGTGTCATGAAAAAGTGTGCAACTAATACACACTTGGAAAAAGCAAAGTTGTGCAGGGAATAGGAAGAGCGCCAGCGAGGCTCACAGGTTGCGGGTAGCTAGTTCAGTACAGTGCAACGCGACGTCATGCCTTTCACTGTGACATCTCTCAGAAGAGCAGTAGCCCTGCACCAGTAGTCGCCAAACTAAATTATAGTTTTTACTGTTCATTGGCAAATTAAATCAAAAAAGTAGCAAACACGCTGCTTAAGAGCAAGAAATAAAGCACAATGAAATCTTGACATACCAAGAATATCAAAGAAGTTTTTCTGTAATGCAACATATGAATAGCAAATATTTAATGACAGACTACCTCTTTCTTGGAGGCTTGCTGGCGTTTGACGTCAGCTGTGTTGTATGCAGTGACGCACTGAGTATGAAAATTCAGTACATACGGGCAGTAGGAGAACAGATGGAATGATACAATCAAATATTTGCATTTTTCAGTCAAAATCAATACTGTTTGATTTGTTTTGGATTTTCCACGAGTTTCTAGGTGTCTAACGAAACCAAACACACCTCTCAAAGACTAGAGGCGATATAGTTTTCTTTCAATTTCTGCTTGGATTAGAAATTAGTACTATAGACTAGTGGTCTGCAGTACCAAAAAAGGTGCTGAACAAAACCAAAAGTTTTCTAAAAAGTGGAATGCACACTGCTAGAAAACAATAAATTATATGCTCTTGTCTCTGCAATAAAATAAATTTTTAAGAAAATGGTGCTGCCAAAGCACATACTTTCTCATAGTTGTTCTAATGCTCTGCAATACTATACTACTACACAAACCAGCAAAAAGTGTTCTCAACCAACAAAATATTTTTCCGCTCTGAAATCCGATCTCAGTTACTCAGAATTAACTTGCTGACACTCATTCCACTACTCCACACAAGAGCCGTATGAATCGAACTCTGCCAGAGACATCAAAACAGAACACAGCAACAGAACTTGATCTAGCTATTCTGCTAGTGTCGAAAATACTGCCATTGTCATTACTTGAACCTAGCACATCCCGGTTAGTGGCACTACAATGACATTAGTTGATGCCCTAAGCCACCTCACTTGGTCAGGATATACAGGTCGGTCAGGATATACATTCACCATTGATTAAACAGTTTATATTAAAATTATTGAAAGATCTTGCTTACCGGAATGATTTGGAGCTTTTTTTGCTGACAAATGTTTGTTTTATGTGGAACGTATTTATAGTATCAAAATAAAATCAAACTCCTTTTGTTTTTAGATTTATCTATTGTTTCTAATATAAATCAAATTACTTAGATGTAGATTTATTCATCTTTGTCAATTTGACAATCGTAGTCACTTTCTTCAATAACTGGGACCATGCATTTCTTTATAGTCTACTCAAAATTTCTGCTTTTTGAACATTTGTATTTAAAAATACCTGTTTAACAATTTCCGCCAAGTAACGAGCATGTGCCAAACATGTGTTTAAATGATCGCAGCTATGAGGGAGCAACATCCCAAGGTGCCACTTCCGTTCGCACTTTGACAATATTGTATTCCTCCAGATATTCCCATTGTGGAAAGAGACGGGTGGGCTCCTCTGGTGCACCGGTTTTTGCTCGTTGTGCGCAGCACCAGTTTCCGTCATGAACCATGTGACCACATCGTTTGAAAAGCGCGACCAGACGTCGGCCACAGTGTTTCATGGAGAGCAAGAAATGTTGAAAAACATTTTTTAAGTGGCATAAATGGACAATTTTCAATGGTGACCGACCAAAAATAACACAATGAAAGGGTAATTGAAATAAAAGATGTAATATTTTAAAAAAGTGCTTGTCTGTTTCTGTTTCAATGACTTGTAACTGATGGTAAACACTAAAGAATTGGCACATACATTTCTTGTCTGTCCTCTTATGAAATACGGAGTGACCTGTTGGGATCCATATAGACTTACAAAGTACATTTAGAAAGATTTCAAAAGAAAGCTTTGAAGTTTACAGAAAAGACACAATAAAACAATCTTGGGAACCACTTGAGACGCGGAGGAAAGCCAGGCTTTCTGCTTTATATAAATCATACGTAGACCAACCAAATTGTAAGTCTGCAGAAACCACAGATTAGTTACGTATAATAGTCTATGCCTAAAGACCTGCTGGAATCTTGAAAAAGACCAATGCGAAAATAAAGGCACTTAGGATTGGAAAATTTAAGACATAAAACAGTTATTGACAATAGACTATCAGAATAGATATCAATATTTAACTATTTATAATGCAATTCAGTAGAGCATGAACGATTTGGATGTCAAAAATGAAGATCAATAGTTAAGATTCAAGCCTAGAAAAAAATTGGTTTTATTCATCCACTTCACTTCTTTTAGGCTAAACACTTCCTCCTATCCTTTTATTGGTTTATTTAAAAAGAAAATCAGAACAATATGATTATTTGGAAGGTACCTAGACCCAATTCATCCAGATAATCGACATTCTACTGTACTTCCATTTCTAAAGGAGATCAAAGTAGTAAGTAGAGCTTAGAAGAATTCCATTTCCTAAGTCCCCAGATCCTCTTAAATTCTTGCAATCCATGTTTTGCTTGTTAACCAAGTACATTAACACATCATGCTATGGAATCTTATGAAAGTGTTTTTATCATTAAACTATCAAACTTTTAGTATTCAATTATGTAATTATATTTGCCATTGTATTTCAGATTGGTGACATAGGACATTATATCAAGATATATGAAATCGAGTACACATTAATTTTTTAAAAAAATTTAATTATTCTTTTTTTTTCTTATTATTATTATTATTATTACCTCAATATGTCATGGCTATAGTTTCTGGTGAAACATCCATATTTTATAACGGCACAATATTGTTTGAGACATTTCTTTGAATGGCATGTTCCAAAGGAGCAAAAAGGACTTTGTGGTTGGAACAAGTCAGACAAGAGTTTACACAAATAAATACACGTCTCTTGGATTTTTGTTACTTCTAAGATTAATATTTTTATTCACACCGACTTGTACTTAAACACACACACAAACCAACATGGCCATACCAAAACAATAATAAATGCCTAACAGATTTGTTGGCATTTTAACAACCAAGATTTAATTTCAATTTCTGATTACAACACTCTGCAATTTTAAACAAATGTGATTTATGATAAACGTACCTCAAAAGATCAAAACCACATACTGTCTGCTTAAATGCTAAACAGACTTTGCGTGAAATTAACTTCTCTGCATTAGAAAGTATAACAGGGTATCTAATTTCTTTTCCTTCTGAATCACGTTCCACTTTCCCATCAAGAGCAGGGGATTTACGCGCTTCAGCATGAGCGTAATCTGGGCCAACCGTATAAACCTGAAAAAACACAATTTTAAGAAAATTAAGAAATTCCAATATATATGATATGAGACATTCCTTTTACAAGATGATCACACACTGCCACCTCAGGCAAGAACCTGTCTGAATAAGTTTCAAGAAATTCCTTAAATTTATACTGTCTTACCGATAAAGGGTTTAACTTAAAAAATAATGAAACACATACACAATCATGTTGCAAACTGAGGGTCGCTGTCTCAACATTTCAAAACTATTTTTAATGCTGATTTTCACTCTATACTTACATTTTAAAAAAATATTTCAGAGCTATGCTATGGAAATGCGAAACTGTACGCGGGGGCCACAGCACCATGGGCGACAGCAACCCGACTGCGAGGCGACTGCGAGGCCAGTGCGCGGCGAGTGAGCGACGCGGTTCTCTACCGAGCGCGCACGTGAGAGCGTGCAGTTGTGCGGTTTCCGGGGGTTCGAGAGCAGAGGCGAGGAGCGAGGGAAGACGAGATGCACCCTACCCGGTGAACAACATGAAAACTCCACTTTTTCGGTAGCAGGGACCCTCGAAACGAGATTTCTCTGTCGCCCGGTACTTTTTCCTGCGCCGTTACAAAACTTTCTTTATACTTATTGGCGTCCAGAATGGAGCAGGAGGGACAATTTGCCGCAGGACACGAATTTTCTTTGAGTCTTTTTTCTTTGAAGACGAAATTTTCTTTGAAGACGAAAGTTTGAGAGAAGATTTAAGTATCAACTCCTTAATAAAAATGTTGTACGAGTATTTTATCAAGATTTGTAATACACTGTTATAAGTAAATTGTTTAAAACCTAATTATTAAAAAAATTTCAAAATTTATTTTATTCAATAAAAACATGTTTCAAGGAAAAGTATATACAACTGTTGTTCAAGTATAATTACATTAAAAAAAATATATATAGGAAAGACTTGTTTGTGGATTTAATGCCTCTTGTTTTGTACGGGCGTCCATGCCTACACTACGTCGTAGTTTAGAAGAAAGTAAAAATACACGCAAGAGATTAATACAATTTAGCGTACACGTTTCGAAAGAAAGTATTGTTCTGTTGGAGTAGGTCTGTTTTCAAAGTTAAAGGCAGAAGTAGTCGCGCTTAGTCCGCTTCTTGTTAGCAAAGGAGAAACCCAAGAGTGTAGTAACGAGGAGACACCGCCATCTTTCTTTCCAAATTACAGTTTTCGAAAGGAAATTTTGAGCACGCATGCCAGAGAAGTCTATTCAAAAGGGACTTTAGACACTTGGGCTTAACTTTGAGTGAAGGTGCAGGGGAAAACAAAAACATCAAAACAATTCTTTTCACTTCATAATTTTCGGATTTGAAGTCGGTAGTTTTTTGTTGTTGTTGATGTTGTTTTAATTTGTTGCGTCTTACACATTGACGCAACGCGTCTCCAAGCCCCTTAAGGGGCGTTGAGCGCTTTGCGCTATGGAGTGATCCTCCATGAACTTGCGCGGGAGTAATCCTCCATTACCTTTAAGGTCATGTCATGTCATGTCACGTCACGTCGCAGTCAGTTGTCAAGAGGACCGCCAGGTAGCATCTCCGCGTACGCGCTCCTGCGTCACTACCCAGCGGCCAGAATTGGGAAGGAATAAGGATAGGGGTAGGGTTTAGGACACTTCACAGGGGTTGGACTAGCCCTTGTGAACCAGCCAAAATAGTTTTGTTTCCACAAATTTCACATGAGATTCGACGGGAATCGAACCCGGACCTCAGTGATGAAAGGCTAGCGACTTCGCTATGTGCCACGAGTGTTGTTGTTAATAATAACAACAACAACAATAATAATAATAACGTTTATTACTATTTATTGCACATTCTGGAAGATCGTGTGTCCTTCCATGTATAAACATGAGAGAAAAAATTCGCAAATGGTCGCTCGTCAGTTGCTGGCATTTCAATGCGCCACACGTTTAAAAATAAGCAATCTCCTCACGATCTTTTCCAGAAGGGAATCCCTTGAGCCGAATTGTGGACGTTCACACGTCGAAACGTGAAATTCAGAAAGCTGCCTTCAAAATATGGCCTAAATTTTATGGCCCCAATAAAAAACAATAGATCATACTTATTTTTCTCTCGTGTATAATTCAATGGCATGCTTGTGTTCTTCGTTTTTGTTGAAGTAGTTTTTGTCTGTTTAGCACCCACCTGACACCATTCTACGGAGTGAATCATTTTTCTCGCGAACGGAAGGTAGTATCGTAAAGAATGTGACGTCTTCGGGACTGATACGATCACAATGACACACGAGGGAGTGGTATACGCAGTGAATGAATGAATACCTTATTTTACGTGGCAGTACTGAGTTTCTACAGAATTCTATTTATTTTATTTCTACACTTGTTGCGTCAACTCACGACGCAAAACGTCTCCTAACCCCCTTTTGGGCGTTGAGCGCTATTAGAGTAATCCTCCTTTACTTTCTACATTAAATCTGGAGTAATCATCCGTTACTGTAGATATTACTATAGATATTTCTGTCACGTCTCGTCGCAGTTTGCTGTCAAGAGGACCGCCAGGTGGCATCTCCGCGTACGCGCCTCCCACCACGCGCTCCTGCGTCACTACCCAGCGGCCAGAATTGGGAAAGAATAAGGATAGGGGTAGGGTTTTAGGACACTTCACAGGGGTTGGACTAGACCTTGTGAGGCAGCCAACTCGTTTTGTTGGAACCAATTTCACAGGAGATTCGACGGGAATCGAACCCGTATCTCCTTGGTGAAAGGCGAGCTACTTTGCTCTGCACCACGAGATGGATCTTTCTGGGGATCGCGTACCCTTTAACGATTTGAATGCTCATAAAAATAAATTTTAGTAATTTCAAAAGGCAGAAAATGCACATATTTTTTACATTATCAGCAAGGGAGGTAAATCATTCACAGGTTCCTGCGTGCCCCAGACTATAACGTAAAACTAGGGCAACAGAAGCTAGAATGGAACTTTTGTGTTTTGCATATTATTACTAATGGTTTAAGGATTCGCCGCGAAGATGATTTCGGATAGAATGTCCCCGTAAGCAATAAAAAAATTAAAAATCTATTAGAACGACATCTGGCGATCCAAATTGGCAGTTCCAGTGCATAAGGATGCATTAAATATGAAATAATTAATAAGTGTATAGATGCAGAACACAAGTCTTTAAGAATCTTAAAAGTCTTTTAAAACGGCAGAATATTGTTTAGTCGTAGGCTTCCGCGGCCGGAGTCATGTGAATGATCTTGGCTGTCCGGGTGACGTCGCGTCGACGGCTGTGTTGCCAACGGTTCAACCTCTTTTCGTGGTCTTCCTCAGGCAGACCAGCCCTGAGGAAGACCACAAAAAGATGGTCGAAACGTCGGCAACACACCCTTCGACGCGGCGTCACCCGGACAGCCAAGATCATCAGGCAGACCAGCCCTGAGGAAGACCACGAAAAGGTGGTCGAAACGTTGGCAACACAGCCGTCGACGCGGCGTCACCCGGACAGCCAAGATCATTCAGAATATTGTGTAGTTTACCGATTATTTTCGAAATTTCATAGGAAGAAATTTCCGAAACAATCATCGTGTCGAAAAATTTTCTGCCGATACGTCTGATAATGAATTTTGTGACCTTATGATTCTTTGTGAGATTAATCGCAATTCTCGGGATAATATTGGTTAAAGAAACTAGTCACTGTTGCCAGATGGTTCACATCTCTCCCATTATCTTTTAAAACAACATTACATACAAGGTTCCTCGTTGATGTATTTTTTACCTATTTCACATTATTTTCGCTTGAAATCATGAGATACGTTATGATGCTGACAAATGAAATAAAGAAATCGTTTGGTTTTACATGAAGTATTAAGCCTTCGTGTGCAGCAGTGGCGCACCAACGGAAAGGCGGGGGGGATGGGGCGGCAGACCCCCCCCCCCCCAGAAGACAATGATACATATTAAAATAGTGATGCTAGAACAGCACATGCTTTTTTGCATTGTTTCTACCATTTGTTATTTTCGACAATTAAGCAAGTCAAATGAAAATAAGACCGCCATATTTTAATCATCTTTTATGCTATATGAGGGCAAAGTTCAATAAAAAATGTGAAGCATTTTTTGAAAAAAATTTGAAAATGTTGAGAATTGTAAAGCATACTCAAAAATCAAAATATCCGATTCAAACTCCCGGGGTCTCGAGTTCGTATAGATCGAACGGGGAATATTAATTTTGGAAAATAGTGATGCTACAACAGTACATACTTTCTCAAATTATTTCAAAATTAGCATTACAATATTTTTTCTTTACTACGTAAGTGCGAAGTAATGAATGAAAGTAAAAATACAACTTTTACTCATTTTCTCTACGAACGGAAGTCATTCATTATATCAACTGATTACATTATAAACATTACGGGCTGTATACTTCTATATTAGTCAAGATATAATTGTATCAGATCTAGCATTAGGGAGCCAGGAAATTGAGAAAATGTGAAAAAAATGTCTTTTGGTTGACAAAAAAAGGCAGCCATGAAGTGAATACGGCCTACTCATGCCAGAGTAGCTAGTCCAGACTTAAGAGATTACAAAATTAACACATGTAAGAAAGTCTGTGGCATTCTATAGTACCACTAGTTTATTTATCATACACTGTTACATACGAGGAGAAACTTTAATGAAAATATTTCATGTTGATTTTGAGAAAATAATATTTTTAGAAATTGCATACAGCCACTAATTAAGTGAAATCAGCTTGTTTTTTTCAAAAAAATTGTACATGATGTTTTTTAAAGAGCCGATTGTTTACAAGACTTTGTTTAAAGCATTAATCGTTACGCCAATTTTGTATTTTTGAAATTTTCACTTTTTTTGCATTTATGAAAATACAGAACAATGACCGAAAATGGGAGTAGCACAATATTTTTTCCGCCTATTATTACATGAGAAAATTTAAAGAAAAAAGTTGGAGCCATTTTTGAGAAATTTTTTTTAGAAATTGCATAAATTTCACACAATAATTAAGTGAAATCAGCTCGTTTTCGAAAAAAAAATTGTGCATGACATTTTTTAAAGAGCTAATATTCTACAACAGACTTTGTTTAAAGCAAAAATTGTTATCTCCAATTTTGTAGTTTTCAAATGTTCATTCTTCGCATTTTTGAAAAGATGGAGCAATAACTGAAAATGGGACTAAGAAGAGAAAATTTTGATTTAAATAAAAAAATTTGGAGCAGATTTGAGAAAAAAAAATGCCTTTATTTCACGCACAATTACCCGGAACTACTCATACTTTCAAAAAATTGAAAATTAACTTATCTAAAGATCAGTCTTTAAGGAACAGATTTCATTCAGGAAAAAACTCCATCTTTAATATTATAGTTGTAGAAGACACCCCCCAAAAATTGAACTTTAATTTTCAAAAAAGGGGTTCAAGGAACACGAGACTACCATTGGCACACAATTCCATAACTTTTTGTTAAAGTAAGGAAAATAAAAATTCAGATATTCAATACTGTAGTGAGATAGATTGACACTAAATAACAAATGGTGTTGCAAACTAACTGATCCACCTGCCTGAGATGAATTTGGAAACTTGAAAACAATATTGCCTTTATCCAGATCATACAAATTGTCATTTACCCTTACAAAGCTCTTACTCATGGTATTTAATTTCTTTAAATATTTTATCTCAAAAATAGTTTTCCTTCTTAACACTAAAAACCTCTACAATATAATGTTTAACAGAACAAAAGGTTTAAAATTTTTTCGCCCACAGTTTTGTGAGAATGAAATTACTTTTGCTACTCAGCATCCCCCAACTCTCTAAAATGCTGAAAAATAATAACTAATTAATCTGAAGGAAAGTAACTGTAAGATGAGTTGTACTTGTGTTTGGTCAAAGGTACAACATATGTTCACTCTTCAAATTCAAAATGCTTGATTTTGTGATGTTAATTTGTTTGCAAATAGTAAACTGCATATTTCAATTAGAATGTCTGTCTTACATTTTGGTAGTTTTCAGTATGAAATAGAATAAATATAATTCAAGTTATGACATAAAATAATTCAAACAAAATACTTATTTTTGTTAAATGCAAACAATTTTCTGTCTTATAAGCAACACTAATGAACCTTTTTAAACAATAGCAAGACATACAGCAGCTCTGGGAGACAGGAGTATAAACTACGAATACCAACTTCTGAAATTTATCAATCACACACACTCTGGCAAGTGTTATTCTATGTTTCATAATTCTTTTCCTCTATAGGGGTTTACTCTATTTAGCTGTCTGCCGAATTCTCCTGCAACCCCAAAATTATCTGAGATACCAGAGATCCACATACACGTACATAGATGGATTTCAGTAATATCTAGATCTCTATCTGGGAACTGTACCACCTCATTGAAGACAAAATTAGCTGTCTCTATCACTCTCTTAGTTTTAGCATTTTTGTATATTTTTTCAATGGGACATGAGATTGGAATGGAAGTAGATAAACTATTTCTATCTTCTACCAGAGGACATTTAGCATCCTGTCCTTATCACATGATTTTCACAGCCAGAAGAATTTTCACCATGTACTCCTTAGGTGTATTTATCATCATCATTGATTTTCTCAACTTTTACATTGTTGCTTTTGTAGGTGCTAGCAAACACAAGAATTAACAAAATTTGACAATTTTATGATTGTCGTCACGAACGTCGTCACGAACGTCGTCACGAACGTCGTCACGAACGTCGTCACGAACGTCGTCACGAACGTCGTCACGAACGTCGTCACGAACGTCGTCACGAACGTCGTCACGAACGTCGTCACGAACGTCGTCACGAACGTCGTCACGAACGTCGTCACGAACGTCCACGAACGTCGTCACGAACGTCGTCACGAACGTCGTCACGAACGATTAAGATTGCTATTAAGATAGCTATTAAGATTGTTATTATGATTATTATGACTACTTTTATTTTTTTATTTGTATTATTATGTATAAATTATGTTTCTTGTTCGTAAATTATCAATTTTACTATCAGTCGAAACAAATTAATTGACTAACAGAAATGTTCTTCAATATGTATTAATATATTATGTATTTTGGAGGAACATCATTAGTGAATCTGCAAAAGTGAGGTCGAGAAAATTGGTGAAGAAGCATTTCCTACTTCTCTACTCCAAGTCAATAGTCAGCCTAAAGCCAACCAGGAGGGTTCTACAACCATTGCCCCATCGCCAATGAGGTAGTTTGTAGGAGGTGCAGACAAAACGTCAGTTAAAAGAACATCTAATTCAACAGGACACCATAATTGGAAATCCTGTACAATTTAACGGTTTAGTTCACACTTGAGAACTGTTTTACTCTTTGTTTTTCTTTCAACCTTCTTACGAAAACCATCTTACTGGGTGTTGTTCCAATGATGTTGATACCATGAGAAACAATGTCATGGCTAAATTACAACCTGGCAATGATTAAGTTACAAAACAGCGGTGTCTCAGACACTACTTTTTGGTTGACTGTCAAACCTGAGGTGATATTTTATAATAAAACTGAGCAATATACTTCCTATCACCTCATCACACTTTTGAGATATTTCATCACATTAAAAATAAACAACCTTGTTTTCATTTAGAGCATTCAGAAAAAAGTTACCAAACAATCATATTAAATTATTAAGATTTTGTTCATGAATTACAAAAGTAGTCAAACTTTTTCACAAAATATAACCAATGTCCTGAAAGAGTGGCATAAGGTTGTAATTAGGGTGGCTGATCCACCCCGACCAGTCCCTGGCTTTGTGCCTGGATACAATACACAAGATTCAAAGGAAGATGGGCAGAGGATGATCCCACAAACTCAGCCAAATAGTCCATCTTTAATCACCGAAGTTTGTCGTTTACACATTAACCTACGATCATGAGTGTACTAATAGTAAATACATTACCTTGACATCTGTACCATCAGTTGGCATGAAATCTTCATAAATGAAAGAGCCAGTTTTCCTAACTCTAGATTCTGGTGAGTACACACTGCTTCGACTTCCAATCTACAAAGAAAAGCAAGTCATAGGTGAAACATTAGGGAGATATTTATATTTATATATTTATAGATAGATAGATATTTAATTTATAATACTATACCTTTCGAAACAGTCTTTGGCTACCACCTCCAGCAGAGGTTGGATAATAAATATAGATATTATGATCTTCAGCAGAAACAGGTTTCTCAACAAAAGGTTTGTTGAAAACCACTCCATTCACTTCGACATGATCTTCAGACTCCACTAACTCATGATCTAAAAATTAAATGTTGTTCTTTAAATGCAACATTTCTTACAACTAATTTTTGTGTGGTCAACAAGCAGGACCTTTGAAATACTTCTTTTAATGTTACCAAATAAAATAATGAATTCCTCTTGAATACATTACTATTTTAATTGAACAATTAGTCCATGAAAGACGTATTGTGCTCAATATGTGTTTCAAAGTTACATATACGATACTAATATCCTGACTTAGCAATTAATTCAGGCTTAGTTTTTACTGTCAGTTTACATTTTAAACAAAATAAGAAAATGATTTAACTGAAGTTGGCACCAAAATAATCACCAAGGTCTTGGGAGAGAATGATAAAGAAAAACTGTACAAAAGCTGTTTTTCATTATATCATACCTTCAGAAAGAACAATGCACACAAGATGTTTTATCAAAAATTTAGAAATTAAAATGAAAACTTACTTTTACCATCAAGAGCATATTTGATAAATGGACCTTAAAGATTCATATTTTCTGTTATTACAAAACACTTACGTCTTGGGTCTGGAGAATCACGATCTAAAACTGCATATCTTGGTATTTCAATGCCTTCTCCTTCCAAAATAGAATATACTTTCCTTCGATCCTGAAATAAAATTTCCGGTGATGTTTATGAATTTGTTCACAGAATTCTTAAAAAAATAAATAGTAACAGAAAAGTAACCATTATTATTCATCGACAGATTTAAGAAAAAAATTTCAGTCCTCAAAAAAAATCTCCAAAATATTTTTATTATACTGTACATATACTTGTGTTTTTACTACAACAAAGAAATAGTGGTGCTACAGAATGGCACAGACCTTCTTGTAGTGAAGTTTTCTCAATTTTTCGGTTTTCTAATAGTAGATTCAAAATATTACTTTTAAAATATTAAAGATGAGTAAAACCTTGTCTTAGCTCCAAATTTTCCAACAAAAATTTCTATATATTTTTAAGAATCATTTATGCACTAGTATAAATGTGAAATTTGAAGCTCTTTTTTATAGGAATCTTTGGTTTTCAAAAAACTTCATTTGAAGTAATTTAAAGCAATTTCACTTCCTAATGCAATAAAGTGTACAAAATGCTGGAAATGTACATATTAATGGCCTGAGAGATATTTCAAAAACATTGCATTTATGTAATTTTTGAGAAAATAAATGAATACAGCAAAATTAATTTTGTTATCTTAAACAGTGCAATTAGTATTATCTGTACAAAAAGTTTGAAGAAAAAATATGGAGGCGTTTTTGAGGAAATGGCGTTTGAAAGTTTCTGAAAATCCGGAATTTTGAGTTCATTTACATGGAAAAATTTTGAGTTTGCATTAAACTTTATGAGACGTCATTTACAACATGTAACATAACTCGTAAATGCAATAATGTAAACAAATCACCGCTAATGTAAATATTAACTACGTGAGAGGCTACAAATTACATTTTGTAAAAAATTACATTTTGTAATTTTAGAAAAAACAAGAGAATAGAGGAAAATGGCGTTTATGTCATCTACTCGAGTACATTTAGCACTACCCATACCAACAGTTTAAAGAAAAAAATAGAGCCGTTTTTGAGAAAACCTTGTTTTGTTATTTTTTTAAATTGCACATATTGCGTGAAAACTGCTGAAAGTTTCAAATTGTACATGGCCTTGAAATGTACTTGAGCATGAAAGAACTAATTATGGACAAATTCCATTTGAAGGAAAAATCTCTATCTTCAATTTTGTAGATTTAGGAAGACGCTGAAAAAAAAAATCAAAGTTTTGCAATTTTTGAAAATATAGCGTTTACAGTGAAAATCAGCCCTACACAACCTTTATAAATTAATTTTACTCTATTCTTACAAGATTTTAAAAAAAAATTTGGAGCCATTCTTGAGAAAATTTTGAATATGTTTCAAGTGCTTCAGGTACCCCCAAATTTTAAAGAATATTTTTCCCAGCGATTCGACCAGGGATGAAAATCAGGGCGGATCAAAAAGGGCAATTTGGAAAAATTCCCATGTATGGTTTAAGCGCTAGTGATGTGGACTGACCAAGGGACCAGACTGTCTGTTTTGAAAAAAATGATTTTTCATTATCAGAGAACCTCAAAACCTGTATTTCCGTTGAATTCTCGAAATCGATTTTTCGAAGAATTATATAACTCACTATACCACGTATATTACTCTGTATACAAGGAAAAAATTAATTGCTGAAACCCAAATATTATACAATAGCAACTCGAAAATTTGTACTGTTAGGGTTTTATTGTCAGTGTCTTTTTTTTTATTCAGTAAAACTGGAGATTAAATGTGGTAGAGTATTTACAATGAGTTTCTAAGTTTTTACCCTCTCTTTATACAGTAAAGAAAACTAAATTCAGTCCTTATCAGTTATTCATTTTACCAATGGTTGGTCTCTCCTCTACATAATGGGATAATGCCGAAATTGAAGTATTCGGCTAGTGAACCATTAAGTATTCGGCTAGTGAACCATATAAAATTGGCACATCATTTTAATACATGAACAATGCTGGGTTACTCCAGCTAATAAATTCACACAGTACAGATGTGATGTAGAGACAACCAAGAAAATTGTTACCTGAATATCATACTGCATATGTAGATTGTTAATGATGAATGGAGAACGTAGAGTTGCATACTGAATTGCCTTATCCAAAGGAAAGCCTTTGGAGTGAAATGAGATCAGACAATCGCAGATCGGCCACTCTTCTACAGGTTTCTGTTGAAAGTTAGTTAATTAATATCTTTCATTTAACCACAAACCAGTAAAATAGCAAAACATAACAAAAATATAATTGTCCATAAATTTAATCAACCATGAAAAAAATGATTTTTAAAGAGAAACACAGGCCAGGATTTAAAGAATGGGATTTTATTTTTTTTTAATTAGAGAAACAAGTACTGTACAAGGAAAAAAATTGTTTAGGTTTAGGTTTTAGCTTTTACTTCCATTTAACAAACCCATGATGCAATGAAGTTAAAATTTTCAAGTATCTATTTCTAAGTTACACACTTAAAATGTTAGGGTAACTATTCTTATAAATACAAAGAAACATAACAGTTAATCTTCACACTACCTCTTTTACACATGAAAAAGAATTTATGCAGGTTCATTAGGTAATATGGACTAAAATTATTTTTTTTTTAGCATTGTCACTATTATCAATTGGCTCTATTTATATAAAATATATTCTTTATGCAATGCAATTAAGTTATTCAATAAAGCCCTAAAGTGACACTTACTTTCAGAATAACCTCTTCTGGGAAGACCACCATCTTGAGGTACTCAAACTCCTCCAGCCGTGTGAGGATCTCCTTCATGGGCTTTGACTGCGACTTCTTGGCCATGGCGCACACCCCCACCACCACCTGCTTGCCCTCATCCACCCCCGCGCCCACGCCTGCGCCAGCCTCATCGCAGCACAGCTCCGACAGGTCGCCCTGAACACACCCATGAGCTGTACTTGCTGCTAAGATAAGGATCACATTTAATGGGGACATACAGTTTTCTAACCAAGAACTTTCAGAAAATTAATAGTCACAAATGAAATGTTGCGTAATGAAATGCTATTTTTGATCTTTGAAAGTTATTTGTTTTAATTGTTGACATGTTTACATATTAAAAGTTTCAACAGTGACAAATTAGCAAAGAAATCCAACAAATACAAATTTCAATTAACAAGCAATTTGATGCCAGAATCGATTTATAAAATTATTCAACATCGCAATGTATGCGAAAATCATTGAGATATTATGTTTCTTTATAACGCTTAAAAAAAAATAAAAAACTGACTTCATTAACATTTTTCATGGAATACTTTCAGCTCTGCAAATTTTTGTTGTTTACCCTTTTCAACTAATACAGCATAATATTTCTAATATAATATTAAATGTGCTGTAGGAGCTCTTTTGCAGTTTATTGTGAATCGTAGCCTTGAACAACACCCTATGTCCACCACTTTTGCAATCCTTTTAAAACATCACACGTTTATTTCACTCTCTGTCAACTTAATTATGTACAAAGCAAATAAAACAAACAGATAAAAGCACAAAGAGTTAACTGCACAAACAGACCCATTTCAACAAATGAACTAGTTAATATTTAACATGTATTCTTCTAAGGTAAATTCTTCTTATTGATGTTCTATTACAATATAGATTTTTATGGAAGGGAGGACACAAAAAATGTAAACTTTTAATTCTCTATTGAATAAAAAACAACTCCACAGTAAACAAATACATATAAGACTTCAGTATTAAAAAGTTGTTACTAAAATGTTCACTTTAGTTATTATAAAACAATAAAAACACCATCACTCATATGTTATTTTGTTTAGTAAAAAAATTTAAATTACTGAAACAAGCAAGGATGTTCATCATCTAATGACAGAGGCACTACATTTCTTTTTATCAAATTTCACACTAAAGACAAACTTCTAATGTAATGCTTATACATTTACTCTTTCACGGAAAGCAAGGCCCTTGAAGCACATTTCAAGTTGAATGAACTACTATTACTACTACTACTACCAGTAGGGGTTTAAGATTCTTTTTATTAAAAGGCTACAATCCATCACCAAGGGAAAATATACAGGTGCAAAGCATGCTATTAACACTGCTGTTATCCCATCTACAATAATAGCAAATTCATCTGCTGTTAGTTGCAGCTGCTATAGCTACTGTCATTGCTGCTGCTGCTGTTGTAACTGCCATTAGCACTACTACTGCTACTGCTACTGCTACTGCTACTGCTACTGCTACTGCTACTGCTACTACCACCACCACCACCACCACCGGCTTATTATTATGGCAAATGCCATTGCCACACCACCTCCCATTCCTCCCCCTCCTCCTCTTCCCATTCCTCCTCCTCCTCCTCCTCCTCCTCCTCCTCCTCCTCTTCTTCTTCCCATTCCTCCTCCTCCTCCTCCTCCTCTTCTTCTTCCCATTCCTCCTCCTCTTCCCATTCCTCCTACTCCTCCTCTTCCCATTTCTCCTACTCCCACTTTTAATCTTATTCCTCCTACCACTACTCCTGCTAAAACTATTGTTACAGTACTAACTACGTCGAAAAATATACGTATTATACATGCGTATTATTCAATATACAGGATGTTCAGAAGCTCCCGTAAAAGCACAGATTCTATGTTGACATTCATAAAGAATGAGAGATCCAGTTTTTTCGAGAAAAAAAAAAACTTTTTTCAAGAAAATTGAGTTTAAATGTTACTTCCGGGGGCAAAATTCAACCCGGCTACCGCGTTACAACAGATACCAGCGCAGCATCTGCCAACGGGGCTTGGCGTAGTTTCTTTCCTTTTTCGGTGAAACTTCGAGTGAGGCGGCAAACATCGCTTGCCGCCCCCTAGAGTACTTTAATAGCATCAAAAGTTTTATGCGTACTATTTAATTTATCAATTAAATCTACTAAAATTATTTTTGTAGTAAGTTATAACCATGCAGCGGCGTAACAATGAACCCTGAACATGAACCAAGCCTTATGGAAATAAACAAAATTCCTGGAATACTCGA
This sequence comes from Teleogryllus occipitalis, assembly GCA_011170035.1. Taxonomy (NCBI): domain Eukaryota; kingdom Metazoa; phylum Arthropoda; class Insecta; order Orthoptera; family Gryllidae; genus Teleogryllus; species Teleogryllus occipitalis. Next base: position 65,213 of record BLKR01001435.1, on the reverse strand, counting down.
ATTATGTTTGCATATCTTCAGTGTGAACTAATGACCTGTGCTTTAGAAAGCCACATAGGATAAATGATAGTCCCTGCAATTTCTTTCCTAAATATCACGACATATGTTAACTACGTTTTGCAGCTAATATGTTCATTAAAATCTTTTACTGCAATGGACAGCAATACTGGCACAATTCGAAAAATGAATTTTGGAGATAAACGCGTATACAGTTTAAAGTGGTGGGTGGTGTAAAGTGGTTTACAGGTATTACACGCTTAGTAACTGGTGCATTAAGGGGTAAGCATTACTACTAAAAGGCTTCATAGGCTTAATAATAACATTCATGAAATATTTTAAAATGAGTGTCATGTCTTAAAATTTGTATTTTTCGAGATGTGCCAGGGTCGCAACCCACGAACGAAATATTGTGTTTATTATTTCTAGGTTTGCAGTTCGAACTAATGCTTCCGCGAGTTTCGTTTTGGGCAACTCCACCTAACGATAGCCTGCACAGATAACCCGATAAATGAATGTACACAAATTAACATGTAAGTTTTTCTCCCCCTCAGATGTAATTGCTCCCAACGGGAGGATAACTCCATGAAAGTTAACCTCATGTGCAGGAACGTAGGTATTTAATTCCTTAAAACAACCCATCAAATTACGTTATTATTGCTTAGGGACAATCCTACGAGTTGATATGAACTTTCTGCTTCCTCTAGGAATTTATTTTGATATGGGCTGTTTTTGCAAAACACGTTAAAATATTCTCTGGAACATCGACGTCGTGACAATGACCTCCAGTACACCACAGAGTTCTCGCAGACTAATGTACATTCCGTTTCGTAGGCGAGGTGAACGCATGCCACTCTCCCGAAGCCTTGAGATAATTCGTGAAATAATTTCTAGACGAAATTGGCGGCGGACTGGAAAAATTTATGTCTGTTTGACTGTTCCTCTTGCGTTGTAGGTAGTAGATACGTACACTAAATGCGTGGCTTTTTTTCTTTTTCAATTGATCAGCGTGCTGCGCTGGCAGGTTAAAATTCTGTTTATCCCCGACACAGGCCTCGACGCGACCAAGCAAAGACTAATGCGTATGAAACACAACTTTTTCCCTTCTTTTTTTTCTACTATTTTGCATCAACGTCATATTAGTAAACTATTTTGTTAGTCGTCATATGAGGCATATGCCATTTTCTAACTGTTAATCATGAACACCGCGTGCTCGCCTGTGCACCCAAATATGTACTGAAAATACTCATCAATGCAATTGTCAGCCTATGCAAAATGAAACTAGCGAAAGCATCAATTCAAACTGCGCGCCCAGAAATAATTAATGAACTCAATATTTTAATGATTGAACATTTTAGCTGCAAAACTGTTAGCATGTGTCGTGGTATTAAGGAAAGAAACGACAGGGGACTATCATTTATCGTATCTCTAAAACACAAGACATTAGTTCATGCTGAAGATATGAAAAATAATTCGAGCATTCCTGGCATTTTGTTAATCTAAGGCTTCATGTTCAACGTTCATTGTTACGTCGCTGCACACTGGTTATAACATGGTGGTTATAACATACACCAAACGTGGTGGTTATAACATACACCAAAAATGAATAAGTAGATTTAATAGATGAACTGAATAGTACAGATAAAACTTGATTCTATTGTGAAACTAGTGCGCGACAAGCGCTGTTTGCCTCACTCGACAGTTGCACCAAAAACTCAAAGAAACTTCGCTGTGCCGCGTCCCTTCGGCAGACGCCGCTCGGGTGCGTTTGCTGCGATGCGACAGCCGGGTTGAATTTCGCGCCCGAAGTAACATTTAATCTCCATTTTCTTGAAAACGATGTCAATATAGAATCTATGTTGTCGGGGTGGTTGTGTGCGTGTGCGTTTGTAACGGGAGCTTCTGGACATTCTGTATACGGATTGTACGTATCATGCTATAAGTACTGTTGCTAATACTCGTGCACAACTACCACAGCTACCCAACCCTTTTCTAACAAAGACAACTATACCACAGTCCTTAATTCATCAACAAATTGTCAATTATTCCATAATAAATAATATTCTAACAGAATAATTAACATAAATAGTCTAATAATTTCGTAATCTACCCCCTATCAAATAGTGAAGAAAATGCACAATATTTTGTATACAGGGGTCATTCTACCACAAATAACAAGAGTCCATTCACGAGTTTTTCAGATTTTTTTTATCAAATTTCGGGTGTGTGAAGTACCTGTTATGTGAAGAAAACTGTCGCTTCTGTGGGCAGTAGCAGAAATAGATAAGAACTAATAATTTATAGTTGGAAAAAAATAAGAAATTGCTGCTAACAATACTACGCACAAAAGTATATTATCTCAGGTTTTCAAACATAAAATTATGGTTTACATATTTTTAACTTTTAGTAAGGCTTTGGGTAGATATTTTGAAGAGAAAAAATATTTGTAAATATTATCCAAATTACACTCATTTTTAAATTTAGTTATAGAAATTGCTTTTTGTCATTAACAAAAACTATTTTTTATTTGGGACCCCATCAGAGAAAGAATGGAAAATTTATTTTTTGAAAATTGCAAAAGTTAAAATTTTTTTGGTGTCTTCTTACAATAAAATATTAAAAATGGAGACTTTTCCTTTAATGAAATATGTTGTTCAAAGACAGTTCATGGAATGAAGTCAAGAACAATTTTTTGAAGTTTATGTGCAGTTTTGTGTGAAATAGAGGCAGTTTTTAAACAATTATTTTCTCAAAAACTGTTCTAGGAAGGTTTTTTTAAATTTTAAATTTGAACGCAGTGAATTAGTGTTACTTGATTTTTATACTTAGATCTGATTTTATGTTAATGTTATGGCAGATACAATGAATGAACTACAATGTGCAAGTAAATAAAAGGTGTTGTCTGGTATCAATACTATATATTTAGCTTAAGATCTTTTCGATCGCGTAGCGGTCGTCATCGGAGCTATGTGAAAAAATTAGAGGAATACATGAAATATAAAAATATGAATTATACAAATTATTTACAAAATGTTATATACAAAATGTAGTATACAGATGCGTAAGCAAACTGGGTCGTTCGTACCTTGAAGCGTCTGGGCGGAAAACGAAGTTCTGAGATTTTTTTATTTATTTAGTGTGCGGCTGGCTTAAGAGGGCAAGGCGTCGGTAGAACGTGTATGGGGACGGGGAGGGGGGGGGGGCGCCGAAGGTTCGAGAGACGCGACTGTTGGTGCAGACAGAATATATACTAGTATGGGTGAAGGCATGAGGAGGGCGCGGGCGGGCGAAGGCGGGTGGAGTAAGGGGTGTACAGGTGGGGCTAATTTTAGGAGAGGTGACGAGAGTTTAAACATGCTTGTTCATGTTCTTTGATTCTCTGTGTGAATTTACGGCCCTACGCACGGAAAAACAATACTACCACAGTCTCACACTTCGCCGATCACTTAAATCTAAACAATTACACATTCGACAAACACGTTTATTTCCGTATTCTAGAAACTGAAAATAGATACTGGCACGGAATATAATTAGAATCCCTTCATATACATAACAACCTGCAAAACCAGAATACGACTTTTCTTAACCAGCAAATCCCTTAACTCGTCACCTCTGCTAACATCTCGATCCTTCGGCCCCCACCCCTTCCTCGCCTCCACACACGTTCGACCGACGCCCTGCCCTCTTGACCGAGCCGCACACTCAAAAAAAAATCGCAGAACTTCCATTTTTCGCCCAGACGCTGCATGGTACGAACGACGCTGTTTGCTTACGCATCTGGATACTACATTTTGAATAAAACAATTTGTAAATAATTTGGTAATTTATATTTTCATATTTCATGTATTCCTCTAATTTTTCAGATAGCTCTGATGATGATCGCTACGCAATCGAAAATATCTTATGCTAAATATAAAGTTTTGATACCAGACAACACCTTTTACTTACTTGTATATTAGAAGGTATCTATCCCACCAATGATCTAATTAATAAGAACTACTAGTACAGTTTTCTCGTCTAAGCAGTGTAGTAAAGAAATTTTGGACAGAAGTCAATCTACTCCCATGTTGAGTACAGTTGTACAAAGTGCCAGTTCAATGGCTAACATGTTATAAAGTTAAAGCTATGCTTTATTGTTGGTCATCTCTTTTATTGTCAATTAAGGGGTGTACTTGGAATAGAAATGGATATTTTTGACATGAAAACTTTATCAAAAGCTATAAAAGAAAAAAGAAATGTTAAAAAGATCACTTATGTAATTCATTGGATTTTAAATGCCGGGAACAAATTTGAATCAGATTTCTGAATTATTATGAGAGCAACACAAACTCACAACATAGCTACATCATAAGAAAGTGGACAAAAGTAGACAATTTATGAGGAGACTTATAGACATCACAGTTAACAGTCATACTAAATCACAGATATTCTGTAACAGGGCTGTATCTAGAAAGTATTTCAGGAGAGGACCATTTACAGTTCAAAACTTTTCTCCATAAATTTGATAAAAATGGCATTTTTTCAAAAATCTGAATATCTTTAAATCATGTCCATGCCTGCTTCATGGAAATAATGTTTTGAAATGTAATGATATCAGTGAGACAATTGCTTTGAATAAGTTAAATACAATTACAAAATTAAAAAACAAAACAAAAAAAAAAAAACAACCACCCTGGATTGAGATGAAATATGGCCCCTTCCCAGGATCCGTTATTGATTTATTTAATTTACATCAAAAAAGCAGTTAAAACTACATACGACATATGTTGCTGTTCAATAACCTGTATTGCCTAACCTGAACATCTGTTCACTAACCGCCTCTGATAAGTAGGAATTTTATTAATATTAACAGGTACATAAATCTCACCAAGGTGGAAAATGACTGAAAGGCTAAGATTTGTGGCCCTTGTTAATTTAATGCGGAATGACCCACAGAAGTAATGGAAAAGTAATTTCTTCCAAATGTTGATCATGCATGAATCAAATCATTTCATAAGTTAAAATGTTCCTTTAAACAAGTTTCAGAATACTCAGGCAACAGAACACAGGAAAATATATGTTATTGAGGAAACATTAATTTGAGCATGTATACAAACTTTTAACAACTTTGAGCTTAAAGTTACAGTAAGCTTAAAGATAGTACAAATGTACCACAAGTTCAATTGCAAAATGTTACATCTTTAAAGGTACTCCCACGTTCATTGTATTTGTTAAGCTTCTATTATTATTTGTTAGAGGTGTGCGACATCTCAATATCTATGTAAAGCGAGTTGTGAAAACTTTGACCAACATTATCTAATTCACTTCAGAACAAACACCAGCTCTGAAGAAAAAACATTTCATCTACCAAATTGTGGGATTATCATGTCATTCTTGTGTTAAAAAAGAATCTTCCATGAATTAATTATTACAACCCACACCCAGAAATTAAAAGTTGAATGACAATAATAATCTAAATATTGTATTACATGTAATACATGTATTGTCTTAGGCAAAACCATTGTGTCATAGGAAAGATGTTTTAACAACTTACTAAAAGATTCTGATGAAAACTGAAAAGAATTAAATGCAAATGTTAAATTCAAGTGAAAAACGAAACCGTTTGCCAAAATATTAGATGAGCACAAGGGGGAGTTAGACTCAACATATAAAAATAAATTAAAAAATAGCATTTTCAAAGGATAAAGTCTTGATTCAGAGAACATTAATACATTGAATTTGTATAACCTTAAACTTCATTTCAGTCAATTCCATTAGAATTTAAAGGATATACAATTCCAAAATTCAAGTTTTGAAAAACAAAGTATCTTTCACATGTAATGAGCTTCATTTGCAGGAAAGGTGGGCTTCAATTTTCTCAATTATTCAAATTATTGATAATTTAAATCTACAATTAATCATTTTTCCAAGATATCACAAGAAAGCTTTTCTACTTTTCAAAAAATTATACACAAAAGCATGTTAATATTTTTCTCAGCTGTATCAGGCACCATGCAATTTTACAATGCATTTAATCAAGTGCTTTCAATACACAATTAGAAACCATGCATTCATAACTTTGAAAAGTATAAAGGCTTTGTAGCAAGACAAAAAAAGGTTTCTAATACACATATTGGTAATATGTAAATTCCGAATATAAAATTAATATTTATAAAAAAAACAAAACAATACTGTATCAAAATATTAGACACACTTCAATAAGTAAACTCCTTAAAAAATTCTTTATAATCAAAAAGTTGTTATAATGTAGACATAACTTCAATTTGGTTAGTTGTTTTACTGGTCTACTAAAATCCAAACATTGATACATTCACTATACATACCAAAACTCTAAAGAAAGTACTCTATCCTTTAGGTTTCATTATAAAGAGTTTATACATCAATAATAAACAAAAAAATATAATTACATAACACCATCATCAATTCTGTGACCTGAATTTATAACCATCTTGAATTATTCCATTGTCTTGTAACCGTCAAATGTTAACTTGGGCAACTTTTTTTATTCTAATGGAACTGATCTAAAATTTAAGACGTTTATTAATACTGAACACAAGAGCTGTAGGAAGATAGGTTTTTTCCACATTGGGCAAATTAATACGGATGTACCAACACCAACCTCTTGAAAATTGTGACCACTCTAATAAAATCGGTTGAATAGTGCAGAAAAGCACTTGAGTGTCTAATACTTTGGCAAAGAAAAATGTTGCTGTAATTTAGGTCTCGAAAATGTTCACGTTTATCAGAAGACACTGGTTTCGCCTTTAGACACAGTTTTGTCAAATATTTGTATTTTGATTAATAGTAATAAATATGAGTGAAATAATTTAGAACCGTTTTGCAAAATAATAGCAAACAAGAAAAAACAACTAAAATAAGATCTCTTTTTCCATACACATTCTGCAAAAATATTCAAATTAAAAAACCAGCACCAACATATACACTTGGGCCAAGGTATTAAAAGAGTAAGAACACTAGCGAGTTAGCAAAAGAATACCTTAAGAAGAAAGAAAACAAAATGAATAATTGTATGATATATCTTGCAAGAGATTCAAAAGCATGGAAAATGGGGGAGCTGAGACAAGGTGATAATAATAATTTTAAAGAAACAATGGGAAAAAAGAAGAGGGGATGAAGTTCTGGGAAAAGAAGGGAAAAATCCAAGCCACAGTAGAGCAATGCAGGTCCCACAAATGTCATAACCAAGGGAAAAGGAAGTAATGGAAAAAGAAAGAAAAGAAAAGATACTAAGCAGGACATGGAATCAATTAGAAAATATTTCTTGTAAAGTTTTTCAGAGTATTATTTAGTACAACTCACCCCTCAAAACATTTGATTTTCCAGACAATTTTCTGGAATAACAAATATCATAAGAAATAAAAAAATATGTAGGCATTTTAAATTCAGAATGTAATTCTTTATCATAATTCATAGATGTAAAATTCTTTATCAGAAAACGTTAAGTCAACAGGAAAAGAACACCTATGGTTCCCCAGATGAAAATCGTTATTTTGTCACTGAAGGAAAATGGTTTTCAAACTAATAAACATACACATACTTTAAAAGCTAAGCAAGTCATCTGTACATTCTCAACCCTGCACACATACACACACACATTAGGGTCTGCAAAACCACAGCAGAAATTTCTTTTGTTGTTTCTATGAAAAGTTTGCTACTTACTCAATTTCTGATTAAGCTGGGTAATTATTTTGGGCATTTGGTGAATTTTTATTGTGCTAACTTGTTTCATGACTACAATGAATCGACTAGTCAACAAGAAAGATAAAAATGAGTAAATTGACACAGAACAAAAGACAAAAAACATATACATAATGCATGTGTCATATCGGAATGTAATGAACACAGAGTACAACTCAATAAAGTTTGTAATAACTAAAAATGATTCAAACATTACATGTTTATGGCAAATTTCTTGATTCTCTAGTAAACCTTGTGATCTTCACACAATTATGTTCTAAAATATGGAAAAATTATTTACAAATTACATTTACAGTAACATGTGTAAAATTTCCTCAAAATACTTATGGTCATAACAGTTTAGAACAGGGCAATTATATTTCACAAATAAAATAACATATTTAAATATGTAAGAGTTGAAGTATGTTCCTGGGTCCCAAATACCTCGGTGTGCATGATGTGTATAATAATAACTACTTCTAATAATAAAAGAGTATGTGCCGGGTTAAACATTAGACAACACTATTTTTAAGTAGGGGAAGATTAATTACTAGGCAATACATTTAAATGTGAGCAAAAGCATGATCTCAAACCTATTTCTACGTTTATTTTGTGGTCCGTTTTTTTCATTCCCTTGATATATTACCGAGGAATTTTTATTTTCAACCCGAATGACCCGTTAAGCAAATGCAGTTGTTTGAGGAAAATTAAAGTTACAAACAATTAAATGTGGGTAGGCCCTATTAATTTTGACTAAATTTACTACCTCTTTCATGGTTTCTATTGAATACAACGAGTGACTGGTCAAAAAACTATGGACGATGAAAAATGAGATTTCATTAAATAAAACTAACATCCTCAAATATCCTTTGGTTTTGTATTCTTATATAATCTCACGAGCAAGTGTGATGAATCCACATATATATTATCACCTATCATTTTATTGCATTTTCTACAATAAGGAATGTAGTTCACGGAATTTGGTCGGAATAAGTATAAAAATTAAACCATTAGTTTGCCGACGTAGCGTGAAAGAATGTTTATTACACCAGCCCTGAAGATGGAATAAAAATATTCCAAAACGTCGAGAAACTAATGGCTTAATTTTTATACTTACTCCGACCAAATCCCGTGAACTACATCCCTTAATCTACATCATGGTCGTGAATTTTCTACGTTTCTTCTTACTTACAAATGCGTGAAGTAAAACGTCTGGCACATGGATCCGCAGGATCTTCGTCAGGAAGTCGAGATCCATTACTCAAATCTTCGTAGACTTAAAATCAATGGGAATATCTGGAATGATATTCTGTTCGGAAGGTCGACAGACAAGTGATCGCAATATAGAGGCGCTAGTATCGGTCGTACGAATCCCTTGAACTCCCCACAGTTTTCTTGGGGAAAAGAAGTAGTAGTAGTAGTAGCAGCAGAAGAAGAAGCAGAAGTAGAAGAAGTAGTTGTAGAAGTACCAGGTTAAAGGCCTAATTTGATAAAAAACACATTCCCCAATTTACCCCACATACCCCCCCGAGTAATCTCACTATTCCCTAATATGGTCCATTCACATTAGTAGAGGTGGTTGTTGTTGTTGTTGTTGTTGTTGTTTTGACAGTTTCCAAAACAGCATCGCCGAAGATATCTCTCTGTGAAATGCATTTTCTCGCCAGCCACATGGGCTGGAGCGCCAGTTTATACAGTATGAGTGTCCATTTAGACACAGTGCATGTAGTTGGAGGTTAGGGATAGTTTTCACGAGCGATTTTCGTTGTTCTAATATCGTCGTGATAAGATTATTATAAAAATTGATACAAACTGATTCATCTGCAAGAACAGCGCACAACAGAGTAAATCTTAAGACGATGAAAACTCGCAACTCTCACTCCTCACACCAAGAAAATATTAATAAACTTGTTTTTGGTCCCGAAATTTTGAGAGCCCTAAAATAGCGCGCCTTACGGAACGGGAAAAGAGATTTGGGGTTCTCGCATTGCCTCATTGTATACGTTGAATTCTGTCTCGACTATTCTAGACACTCTGTACAGTAACTGCACGAAATGGAGAGAAATTCAAGATATGCCCATGACGCAGGGACAACGGTACCATTTCATTGCCAGTGAATCTCGCCACAATATTTAGTTCTTTAAAAATAAAAACTTAAAGATATAATTAATTTTCTGGAAAATAGTTTCTAAAAGTTGTAAATAATATTTTTTATTGGAGTCATTCCAAGTGAAATTGCACTAATTCAAGGAAAATAGGACTTCGATGCCCTAGAATTTTAAACATTATTTTCTACAACGAGTGTAATTAAAAATACGAAACATTTTTCATTTCTTCCCAAAGATGTTTTTTTCGAGACATTCATTTTCATAGTTTTAAAAAAATTGTACTTATCGCTTAAGTTAACCGTTCAGAACTCATGTTGTAATTGTGACAAAACATTTAATATTTTGCGACATTAGAGAACAGAAAATGCCCTTCATTTGATGTATGTATTGTAACGAATATTGCGTCATCTGCCGGCACCACCACAAACTACATGTATGCGCGGATTGCGACATCTGCCGGCGGCCCTTGAACTAGATGGTCCCAGAGTGTTCGCGGCGCGTATCGCAAAGTCTAGAAAATTCTCGACGGCGCCCGTCGAGTATAAATACGCGGCGTTCGGCGACCGCGAGTCAGTCTTAAGACTGAAGTGGAAGCTGAGCTGTGAAGTGCGTGCATCGCGGTGCATCGAACTGTGCTCAGTGCATCGAACTGTGCTCAGTGCATCGAACTGTGCTCAGTGCACCGAACTGTGCTCAGTGCATCGAACAGTGCTCAGTGCATCGAACTGTGCTCAGTGCATCGAACTGTGCTCACTGCAGTGGACTGTGGTCAGTGCATCGAACAGTGGTCAGTGCTTAGGACCGCGCCAGTGCAAAAGAAGTGAATAGTGAAAATAAATAATTAAGAGATGTAAATAAATAATCAAGTGAAGACAATCTGTACATAAATAAAGCGTTTTTAGCGATCGTGTTAAGAAACAAAATAAACGTTTTTATTAAAATAATATCCGAGTTTTAATTCACTATCTAGAATCGTAACAGTATTAAAAAAAATATTTTTGGCTTATTTTTTATTTTTTAAATTTCTTCTTTAACCCGACAACTTACTAAAATTTGAAAAAAAAACAATACTGTATTCTCTGAAGTGATTTACGCAAGTCTGATAAGTTTCAAAACGAGACGATAATAGAATTACGAAAAAGTACATACTATAGAAATTTCTAATTGCTGCATGTTCATCATTGCTAAAGAATGGAAGAAGTAATTTTCTTCACATTATTAGCAGCACACTGAAATAACTTGCTGAGTAAATTACTCGGTTCCTGACAGGGATGAAGTCTAGCTTTCATTGATAATCTTTCAGTTCTTCCCCACAAGACATTGCAAACAGAAGAAATGCCATCCAACACTTCACATTGAAGTCATTTTTGTGGGAACATAAAATCATATTATTTTACCATTTTTGACGCTAGATGCTGACCCCAACGAGAGAAATTTATGTCGGTAGACACAGTCATAATTTTATATGAGAAGTGTTCGAAGTGAACACTGAAAAAGATTAATTCGCGTCTGTTTCAGGAATTCAGAAAAAAGTAATTACCGTTTAATATTTCAATTGGTTGTTTTCTCTTAAGTATCAGGAAAGGATGTAGGTAGCTTAGTCATTAATTCAGTGCATTCTCTGAATTGAATCTGTAAGTTCAAAAGATTAATTTTCTAAAAAATATCACTGGACAATGAATACTCCTGGTGTCAAATTCTATTTGATCTCGTTTAGATACAGAGCTTTTCATGTTGCAGTATAAAAATGTGGCAGTATGGTATTCGAATTTCACGATTTTTTTTTCTAAAAAATAATTAATTACTGATTGCACTATTTCTAAGTTTGATACATCAAGTTACCAATATTTGTAAGTAATCTCTTCTGCAAATTTCTAATTTAAACAATCTTTGTGACTACAATAAAGCGAGATGTTCCAGGCTATACTGGAGAGTTCTTTAAATAAACTGGTAATCAAATTTCCATTCCATAACCATATTCTCACCATTCTGTAACCATCTTTGTAAGGAAGAAATCCAGTTTTCTTCCGCACTAAATCCTTCCATCCGTTTGTATTTTCAATTGTTTTTAAGAGTGGTGAAGAAATATTGTTTCATGTTTTCAACAGTCCGCCTGCCGGGGCTTCTACACGACATACTGTCCCTTCAAGAGTCATGCTGATTTTCTGTAATTTCTGTTGGGATACTGTTCTTGTTTTAGTTTTCTTTCATTCATCGATATTTCTCGTAGAGATACGAAATTCAAGTTTAGTCTTAAACGTGTATTACATAAGTGACGCTGCCTGGAGTACCAGAAGACGCACTCACTCAACTCAGTCTTTTATGAGTTGATTCAATAGGGAGAGCATTCCCTACCAGGACTAGCTGTAAATGTTTATTCATAATTGACACTGGCCTACATAGGCCATGTATGCGTGGCATTTACAAGGTTTGAGATTCTCCATTTCTGGTAAAAACATAAGTTCACTTGTCACGAGAAAAAAATTTGGAAACTTTTCTTCCGATAGGTATAAATTTTTTTTACGGTATACAGTCAATTTTCAACTTTTCAAGAATGCTGGTTGTAACATCACGTGACGTACACGTACACTTCTTCTGTAACTATAGGTTTTATATAAAGACGGTGGAACTAACAATAGCATTGATATTTTTGTAAGTCTATCCGCGGTCACTAACTTCACAGAACAATGCATGTGTTTCTCGGATACGTTTATTTACACAACTCGCGCAATATATCGGAGGAATAAGGCTGCGCCCTGTTTCAGGTAGACCCTAGCAATTTTAGTTGTTTATAATTGAACCCAAGAGTAGAGTTTCGTCAGAACCATTCCATTGGGGACCGCGTGCTTTGTTCTGTGTTTCATAACATCACGCAAGTCTAACGCTGGCTTTACATTTGGACGTCGTAACACTGAAGCCCTATGGGGGCGAGCGGTCGGTCACACACCCTACGTCACCAGATGACAAAAACGTGGCCAAAACATCAAAAATTAAAATTTATTTTGGGGATTTCTGACCATCCCACTTGAAAGAGGAATGTTTCGCACATCTGTTGTATGAAGGATAATCCCTGTACCTGCTGCGCGCAGTGAAAGTTTGAAGTTGGAGTACACGGTCAGTGCTCTTCTAGCGTCAGAGGCGATAGTAAGCTGTGCTTTCCAAGTTATAAAAAGTGCAATAAAATTATTTTTACTGTGTTTGGCAATTATGAATGTCCCTGTTGGTGGTAAGTAAAACAAAAATTATGTTCATTCAATATGGATTACGATTATTTATATTCCATGCAATGTAATATAAAATCTAACTAGCCTAAAAGTAATATATAACGCGATATAACACCAGCAAATTTTAAGGACAATTTAGCGAGTATATTAATCATTCAGTTAAAAGAAAATTTGGCTGCCTCTCGCTGGAGATTCGTGTTTTATGAAATATTTTCTATCACAGTGAATATCTCGTAGCGGCAACCTGCATTACTGAACGGGACTTAAAACTAACAATCATTCCATTCACAAGTTCTGTACCGGCAAATATTGCGAATCGCTTGTGATTATAAATATTAGTCATTAGAATATTACATTACCTTTGAAGTTAATAAGGATTGGCCGAGTATAGACGCATATTAAAGTTTTATAAACTATTGTTTTTCTGAGCACATGCATCTCTGCGACACGCTGCATTAGATAAATTATGTGATCCGTTCAAAGAATTCAGTAAAAGAAAAGTTTATAATAACTCATTTAAATTGCATTTAGCTATAAGATTACTTGATCATCTTTCTAAAAATGCATTTATCGCGCGGATGCTTCCAAATAAGGTTTACTGAATAGTTAGTAAAGAATGAATGCGTCGTGGCACCGGTAAAATAATTTCGCATGGAATCTTATCAGTTCGTCGAAATATGTTTGTATAGATAATTAACTAATTCTTCCGTAAACTCCTGAATTAATAAACGAGATTTTCATTCTGTGATCGTGTAGAATGTTTCAATTTTCCTTGGAGGTACCCCGCGGTAGCCTGATTAGTAAAATTAATCGAGAATTTAGTTCACGAATTTTTTCAAATATAACGAATGCGCATGAAGATTTATAACTATATTTAACGAATAGAGTAATGAAATAAGTTATGAATAAAGCAAACACTTATTGCAAACGTCTGCAGTTTCAGGTTTTATGACTAATTTCTTATGTGCGTAAGCAACTCGTCGCGGAATAGTGTCATAGTGAAGAGTTCTGTGTAAAGGATTTTGTACAAATAAGAAATGCGTATAACGATATAAACGAATAGAATAATTCAATAAGTTATAAATAAAGCAAACACTTCTTGCCAATTTCAGCAGTTTCAGGTTTTATCACTAATTTCTTATGTGCGTGTGCATCTCGCCGCGGAACACTGTCATAGTGAAATATACTAAGAGTTCTGTTCAAAGGACTTTGTATAAATAATAACTGCGTATAACGATAACTTATATAAACGAATAGAGTAATTCCATAAATTACAAAAAAATTAAATTTTTATTGCAACAATCTGCGGTTTGTGGATTTATAAATAATTTCTTATGTTCCTGAGCATCTTACCGCATAACCTTGCCATTGTGAAATATACAAAAAGTTCGGTTCAAGAGATTTTGTACAAATAAGAAATGCGTAGAACGATTTATAACTCATATGAACGAATAGAGTAATTCAATAAGTTGACACGTTTTGCAAATATCTGCGGTTTGAGGTTTTATGACTAATTTCTTATGTGCGTGTGCATTTCGCCGCGGAACACTGTCATAGCGAAATATACGAAGAGTTCTGTTCAAGGGATTTTTACTAATATAAAATGCGCATAACGATCTATAACTCATATAAACGAATAAACTAATTCAATAAGTTATAAATAAAGGAAAGAGTTATGCAAATATCTGCGGTTTGAGGTTTTATGATTAATTTCTTGTTTTGTATATGTTGTTTCTTATGTATGTCTTAATTACATTTTCGGTCGCCATATTGGATCCGCCATATTGTTTTGTGTAATTTTGGTATCAGATTTGAAATCAGCGACTCCGAAAACCCCCATGTAAAAGTTAGTAAATGAATTCGAACCCATTTGAGGTTTTGGCCACGTTTTCGCCATCTGGTCAGACCGTGCGTCATCCGGACAAGAAACTATTTTTCAAAATGTTGTTCATTTGTATTCCTTTTTGAAATATTTCAGATTTATACAAAATTACTGTAGAAATACACGAGTAATATTTAAAATTTATGTGTCGGTCTAATGTAAACATTTTTATTCTAAAAATTAAAATGTATTCTAAATACTTCACACCATATGAAAGTACATCTTTACAGATTTCATTCAAGTGTAGTTGTATTTTTCTTTAGGAAAACTTAGATGCGTGAAAGGACGGAGTCTTGGTTAAATA